>CAOLHI010003717.1:0-157541 GCA_948474755.1 Ctenosaura bakeri | reverse complement strand
CTGAAGACATATCTAAAAAGCCCTTTTTATTGTTTTCAATGTCTCAGGCAAGCCTGAGTTCATTCTGTGCTTTAGCTTATCTGATCTTCTCCCCATATATCCTGGCTATTTGCTTTAATTCCTCTTTGGTGGTTTCACCATTGTTCCATTTCCTGTATGTTTCTTTTAACACTTAGCTTAGCTGAAAGTTCTTTTGTCAACCATTCTGGTTTCTTTAGACACTTGCCATTTTCTCTCCTTATTGGCACAGTTTTAAATTTTGCCTTCAGTATCTCACTTTTAAGAAACTCCCATCCATCATGAAATCCTTTCTCCTTCAGTATTCTTGACCACAGAATTTCAGCAAGTAATTCCCTAAGTTTACAGAAATCAGCTTTTTTAAAGTCTAGGATGCATGTCTGGCTACACTTGGCTTCTCCTTCCCACTGAATTGAAAATTCTGATAGAGCATGGTCACTCTCTGTTAAGGATCCCACCACCTCCACCTCATCAAGGTCATCTCTGTTGGTTAGGATCAGATCTAAAATAGTGGATCCTCTTGTCGCCTCTTCCACCTTCTGTGCCATGAAATTGTCTGCAAGGCAAGTGAAGAGCCTGTTGGACCTTGTGGTCTTGGCAGAGTTTGACCGTCATCATATATCAGGATAGTTGAAATCTCTCATTACTACTGCGTCTCTCCTTTTTGAATGTGTGGTCATCTGCTCCAGGAAGGCATCATCCAAGTCCTCAGGCTGGTCTGTAGGCCTGTAGCAAACCTCCACAATCACATCCCCATTGTTTCTCGCTCCCTTAATTCTTACCCAGATGCCCTTGACTTGGCTTCCTGGATTTAAGTTATAGATCAGCAGTTCTCAATCTGTGGGTTGCGACCCCTTTGGGGGTCGAACGACCCTTTCACAGGGGTTGCCTAAGACCATCGGAAAATACATATTTCCAATGGTCTTAGGTTCCATTCCCTTCTCGGTGGTGGTGCGCAAGTGCGAGCCACGTGCTCGCATCCTCCTGCCCCCTTTGGCAGGAGCGCATGCGGCTGCAGCCTGGGAGCTGGTAGGCTGCGCTGGGGGAGGAAGGGGCGAGGTGGTCGCATGACCAGGAAGCCAGCTGCAGGACGAAGGAGCAGCGAAGAGAGCGCCTCACGCAAGAACCTGCTTGCGCGAACGGCACCCCCAACCTCCGCAATAAGGTAACGTGCGGAAAAGGCCCAGGAGTCGTGGTGTGCAAGTGCTCGCCGCGCGCTCGCGTCCTCCTGCCCCCTGTTCAGAAGGGACTGAAATCACTCCCCTTCTCCACTACCCGGAGAACCTCCCGTCTGACTGGCCAGCTTGGGGGGCGGCGGCAGTACGGGGGGCAGGCCCCCTCCTCGCCACTCACAACGGGGGTGGTGCTGTGGAAGGGCAGGGGGGCTGCAAGGCGGTGCTTTTCTGGGGGGTGAGCTGCGCCCGGCACAAAAGACAAAGGTGCTGGGATTGCTCCCCTCCTGGCCAGGGCCGACATTCTGGAATTTTCCCACACTGCCCCCCCAGCGGAAACAAGAGTGAAGCAGAAGCAGAGCCCAGGGGGGGTTCTCGGAGTTTTTTCCTGGGGGAGATGCGCGGCTCCTCTTTCCCTCCCTGCCCCCCGCCGTTCCTGGCCAGCGAGGCGGCCTTTGCCGGGGGGGGAGGCATTGTAAATAATAAATAAATAATTTTATAGTTGGGGGTCACCACAACATGAGGAACTGTATTAAAGGGTTGCGGCATTAGGAAGGTTGAGAACCACTGTTATAAATCTCTTCACAGGCGAAAACATCCTTGACATATAAGGCTATTCCTCCTCCTTTCTTGTTTTGTCTATTTCTGTGAAATAGGTTATACCTCCCTATTCTTACCTTCTAATCACGAGACTCATCCCACCAGGTTTCAGTGATCTATTAAATCATATTTATTTTGTTGTATTAAGAGTTTGAGTTCATCTTGCTTGTGTCTTGTGCTCTATGCATTAGTGTAGAGACACTTAAGACCATGTGCCCTTCCCAGAAGTCCTGTACTAAAGTTGCTTTTCCTCCCACTGTTGGTCTCTACTACTACTTGGCCTGTTCTATCAATATCATTTGGGCTATTTTTCCCAGCAGTCACTGAATCCTTGCTCTGAATAATACTGTCTCCCTCCCAAGCTGAACTCAGTTTAAAGACCTCCTGATCCACTTTGCGAGACTGTTAGCAAAAATGTCTTCAACGTGCAGTAAAAATCAAAGTGCCTTAATAGGCAGGCCATTACTTTATGTGTGGGAGAAGGCGTACAAATTCTTACCAGCTAATTGGAATGATCAGTGTTATGTAGTGAATTTGTTTTCAAGCATTAAGATCCTCAACAGTCTACCCATTGTCACAAAGATTCAAAATTATAGATCAATCCTTAATGATTGGGATGTATCAGAAGGAACAAGGTTTGGGATGATTCTACTCCCTGCATATGGAGTAGCCAGAACAGTAAAGATGGATAGGAAACTGGCTGGACTAATGGAAGAGATGGCCAATGCCACTGGAGAGGCCAAAGAGAAGTTAAACCAGGAACTCAGTTCAGTTCAGTAAGCACTTGAATGGCGTTAGATTACACATTAGCAACACAAGGGAGTGTTTGTGTGCTTACAGGAAAGGAATGTTGTACTTTTATCCTTGATTACTGACATGACATTGAACATGATGTGTATGTGTTAGAAGAAGAAGCATATAGTCTTCATAAACAAGAATCAAATAGATGGTGAGATTAGTTGACAAATTGGGTATCAGGGATGTTTTGGTTAAAAGTTATTCCTGATTACAGTTGGAATTATAGTTCTATGTTTCATATCATGCTGTATGTTACATTGCTTGATTACTGTTTGTGAAAGGTTTGTGCCAACTTTCAATCAAATGATTATGATGACACATGATGAGATGGTAGAGAATGGCAGATTTTGGGAAGGATGTTGGATGGCCAAGAAAGGTTGAGACATTTGGAAGGTGGAACTTCTTATGTCTCAAAGGGGGGAAACTGATGACATGACAGAAAGAAATGCAAAAGGAAAGAGAAGTGGGAAGTCAATTTAAATATCACTTAATAGTAGAGTGGAAAAATACAAAAGAACTTGTTTAAGCTGACCTATAGGGCCTGCATAATGAGGCAGGATTGTACACTGTAGCAAATAGGTTACATTAGATAGGATACCAATCAGAATCAAGAGAAGTGGCTAGAAATTTTACTGAAAAGTTATAAAAGACCTATATGAGTTGTTTTGTATGTGGAACATTCTTTGTGAACTATCATCTGTGCAGACCAAAAAATAAAGCTATTCCTGTTGTGATCTCTACCTCAGGGTGATGACTGACTTATTGCGTTGGGCAAGCGAACTCCACATTTTAGCAGCGACAGGCAGGCATATTGAAGAAATGTTTGGTAGTACAGAGTGACTCTGGGACAGGGCTCAGAAAAGTTAATTTCTAGGTTATAATTCCCAGAGTCCCCCAGTTAGCATAATGGTTATACTGTTGGCTTGGGACTTGAGAGGTCTAACCTGAAATCATCCCTGAGCCATAAAACTCACAGAGTGACCTGCCCCCTCATACTCTGTCTGTCTGACTTATCTCACAGGGTCATTGTGAGGATAAATTGAGGTTGAGTTTTGGGTGTGCTGCCTTTAAGGTTCCTGGTGGAAATGCAAACTAGAAATGTAGCTAAAAGCGTGGAGCAGGAAGGATGATCAGGACTGGGTCCACTAGTAGATCAAAGGAGCCCCCCAGGTATGAATGTCAGCAAACTGGTAGTTATTTAAATTGTAGTTGTGTTTTTATTGTCAGGGAATGAGAGAAATGCTTGTGGGAATTTCTGCCAGCAGGATTGGCTTTGGGTACTACATAATTTGGATGAACGCTTTGAGTACTAAATAATTTGTTTGACACTTTCAAGATGATAAACATTATTAATGAGGAAGAACACACAAGCTAGGTGAAGCTGCTGCAGTTTATTTTTGCCTGAGCTTATCGGCAAGGAAAAGATTCTCTTCTCCACCCTGCTGAGTTAACTGAGTGCAAACTACTTTTGCACTTTGAATTCAGTTTGCAGCAATGGAAGTAAGCTGAAGACAAAGAGGGGAAGTAGAAGGGGGAAAAAAACCTGGGACATTTGAAAAGTAGCTAAAAAAAATAGGATGACAAAGAATTCATTGTGACTTTTCCTGCCAAACTGGAACAATTGAGAATATGATATGCTGCCCACTATTCCTTCACTCTCTGTCTCATAAATAGTGTTCATCCTTTACCTCCAAGGACTTGACAGCAGAATTATCCAAAGCTGCAGCCAGTTGGAACAGGAACTGAGGGGGTGCTGCCTTCCCTCCAGATTTTTTCTCACTGGGACTCTTTCCAGGGCCAGCCATTGTCTGTGAAGAAGAGAAGATCAGAAATGGTAGAAGATAAGTAGTTCTTGGATTTTGTGTGTGCTGTATAGGCTAGATGACCAGTGCCAGTCCAGCACTCACTCTAGGCACTGTGCTGAGCTTTACATTCTGTAGACTGTCAGTCAGCAGTTTGTTAAGGTGAAAAACACAGGAGATCAGCTCTGGTTAACTGTTATTGCTTATAGCCAAGGCCTTGTGAAGATCCAAGCATGCTCAGAAAAAAAGTGACACAAGTAATGGCAACTGCAAATATAATTAATAAAAATACTATATAAAACTTTAAAAAAATCAAATACGTTAGCATTAAATCAAATTATTACCAAAGGAATTTAAAGCTAGGTCTGATGGCATTTTTGCATAGATCTTTGTACCAGCCTATGCAAAGAGAGAGTAAGTGTCTTCAGTCTCTCTTCTTCCTTCCAATAAGTTTGATTTCTTTTGACTACTGCCTGCAAAAATTAGTTTCTACAACTTAGTTTAACTGCCATGTTTCATTTTCAGGAGCCTGACTGAAGTCATTCATTTAGAGTGTATGATAGAGAGAGACTGAAAAGGGGGGTAGAGGAATGGAGTTGATAATCCTGGAAAGAAAGAAAGGATGGCTGGCTGGTTTCAACCCTGCACCAGGATGAAAAGGAATGGAACTCTTGCATAGGAGACACTGCAGCATTTTGTTGCAGAAAGTGCATATTACACAGATGCCTAGGCTAACATGCTGCATCTTGACTAAGGCTACCTAATGAATTAATGGAACATTTGAGATCTGAGCACTAAGCTTCCAGAATTCAAATGCTGGCTGTTAGACAACGGTACTGTGTTAGTGTGCCCAGTTGGATGTGCTCTCTCTTTCTGTGCTACTCTGGTACCATTCTTTCCTGTACTCATTGTGTATACAGAAAGGTTGGCTAAGCAGTAGCCAACATATAATCAAAGACTGGGATGATATGCCTTCTGTACTGTGTCAGGATAAGTAAAGTGGAGCCCTGAAAGTTCCCAAATTTCTGATGTACAGTACTGGCCTAGCCTTTCTGAGAAACTGATTAATCTCCTGGGGATCTGTAGAAGCTGTCACTGATAAAAAACATTCTTGCTGTGGACCTTGAGGTCAGTAGATCACTCTAGTACGGATAGAGTTGCCAGACTGAAAACTGGTAGGAGCTCCTGTCCCTTTGTATAGAAGAGAGAATTTCAGTTAAGAGTTGTTAGTTGATTGTATGAAAATCAATAGCTGCTGAAATTCTCTCTTCTGCATAACCTTTAAAGTACAAATGTCCGCTCATGTTTTGATCTAGCAGCTATAGGGATGGAAGGCTTACCATTCTTGATCTGTCCAGGCTGAATAGTTTATCCCTTGTATAAAAATTCCCTAAACAGATGCCCCTCCTCCCTTTCAACGAAACTGCTCTTGCTGGGAGTTTTATTCAGTTTTAAGGCAGCCAATAAGGTCACTTGCTTGTCTTATCTCATTCTGCTGCTGAATAATGAATTTCAAGCAATTTGACAAGATGGTGAAATCTGATAATGGTCTTGAAAAATAAGATTTTTCTCCTCATCATTTCAACATATATAGATAGATTTGCAACAGTTGTAAGTTAGGCATGGAGGTGGTAGGAGGGATGAAGGTAGGCAACAGTATATATAAAGTATAGGAACCTGTCACATTAACACTGTTTTCTCTCCCTGATGCTGTTTGACAGACATCACCAGTGAAACATAACACACACAGGGAACATCTCTCTTTCCCAGCCACAAAGAGACAAGAGAGATGGAGAGGGGAGTCTAACTCTGTGACCATAAATACACAGATATGGCTTAAAATATTTAGAAGCATCAATGACTAAACTGAGGCTGTTGTATGCTGGACATATATCATGTGATGATGTGACTTATTAGGAAAAAAACCCTAAATATTGGTAAGGTGAAAGGCAATAGGAAAAGATGGAGACCATGCTATAGGTGGATTGGTTCAATCAAGGAAGCCACAGCCCTGAGTCTGCAAGATCTGAGCAGAGCGATGGACGATCAGGGATTTTGGACATCTCTCATTCATAGGGTTGCCATAAGTCAAAGTCAACCTGATGGCAAGTAACAAGAACGGTTTTAGAATACATGAATGGGATTAAAAACAACAACAGCCATACAGTAATCTCCAAAGACCTGCAGTTCCTCCTAACGACAACCTGGCATTGCCATTCATATCAAAGACTTGACCTGGATGAATCTGATTAAGAGAAGGATGAGATCCCCACCAAGGTTGTGACAGTCTAGACTGAAGCAGAGGTGACTTCTAACAGGGAAGAGACTAGTCTGCCTGGTGACTGGGATTGGTAGGCCCTACAGCTATTGCTCTGCCTTCTCTTACTATCGGTTGCTAGGCTACACAAGGACTGCAGCATTCTCTCCACTCCATTGGTAGTTGGTAGGCTAGACAGAAATGATGGTACAACATTGTTTCAGTGTATCCTATACCAAATGGAGTAACATCTTCAGTAATTTAACTTCTAGGTATAGCATAGCAGCAAAGGAATATCATGCCCCAAATAAAAATTTTACCCCCCCCTGTTAAATTTTCTCATAATCCCCACATTTATAGCATTGCAGTTGTATGTTTAGAAATAAAGTCTAGGCATCCAAGAAAAGTATATAGTAGAATCTTCCAAAACCCCAACATTACATCAACTTACTAAAACATTGTACATGAAGAGGGAACAGAGGGCCTAAATATCCTTAAGGCACTGGATCCCATCTGATCTTGGAAGCTAAGCATGGTCATCCCTGGTTAGTACTTGGACGGAAGACTGCCAAGAGATATAGGTGCTGTAGGCTATATTTCAGAGAAGAAACTGGCAAAACCACCTCTAAATATTCCTTGCCTAAGAAAACCCTATGACACTCTCCATAAATCAACACACAGAATTCTTTCCATGCACATGCATTTTGTTTATTGCAGGATGTAACTTTTGGTTCATTTATATGAAAATTCATTCTCAACTTATTTATTTATTTACTAAAGGTATACTCTGCCTTTTTCCAAAATGGGATCCACAACAGCTTATAATGATGTAAAAAGATACTGCTAAAATGTTTAGTTTGCAGAAGTTAGAAAGAAATTAAACATTCCAGTTATTAAAATATGCTTAAAACAGCTAAAACACTTAAAACATATTTAAAATATTATGCCAAAAAAGATTTTAAAAATACAAGCAAAAAAAATCAACAAGATTTTCAACAAGATTTTCAAAATCAACTTCCTCAGAGAAAAGTGAATTTAACAGTCTTGTGTTTTGAAAGTAACATGTTTGAAGGAATTTCAAGTAGACAGCCTGCAAGAGAAAGCATGGTGCTTTAGACTCATTAACAGTTCAGATCATGATAGTAGGATTATGCATGACTTGCATAACTTGCATTTACTTACTAGACACTGTTACTTAGTTTTGATAAGTGTTTTGCATGTGGAAAATATTTTTTCACTCAATAAAATTTTAAATTTTTACTGCTTTTTTTGGAAGCTTCTCAGCATACTTTCTAATTCATATGCATTAAGACGGGCTTATTTTTGTCATTACCTATGAAAACCTATGAAAAACTCCCCAATCCATAATACTAGTCTGTATGCCTCCTCTGACAATGTGGTTGGCATTTTGCAGGAGCAGGGTAGGAAAGGGAGTGGGGAAGAGAAACTTGGAGAGGCGGCGGGTCACAATGGCTGTTAGGGAAACGTTTAGTGCAGGTCTGAGTTTGTTTGCTCTTACAATCTGTGACTAGCAGAGTTATAGCATAGGGGCCTCTCTGCACTTTACTGCTGTAGTGGTATTATTCCACTTTCAACATTCTATGGAATCCTGGGGTGTGCAGTTTAGGGAGAGGCATTTAGAATTGTCAGCCAGACAGCACTCTGGCCTCAGGAAATGACAAACCCCAGAATTCCACAGGATGTTGAAAGTAGAATAATAGCACTATAACAGTATAGTGTGAAAAGGCCCTAAGTGAAGTGGGCTGCATGACTTTTTAGAGGAAGGGAGGTGAGAGGTGCAGAGGAACTGGGAAGATAGGAAAGGAAAGGCAGTTGATAGGGGTGGCTGCTGCCAGCATCATATGACTTTGAGTTTGTCTCCTCTGAAATCGGGGAGATGTGTGAATTTGCCCAGGTGTGCAAGTGAAGTTGGAGTGGGTGCCTTTTTGGAAGATGGGAGATAAGGGAGGAAGGGGAGGAGGAGGGGGTGTGGGGCGCTGGACTCAGTACTGGTGCAGCCAGTGGCAGCTTGTAAAACCAGCCTCATTTTCCAGGTGCAGTATTTGTGATTCGTTGACTTTCACAGTAGTCCTGTGCCTTTAACTCTCACAAATGTTGGACAGAAGAAAGATGGCATAGCGGACGGTCATCACTTCGCACAGCTGCAAAGGGGATGATTGGCGAGCGAGATTGGGAGCCTGTTTCAGAACTACAGAAATGGGACAAATTATTCTCTTGGCAGAGGAAATTTGGAGGGGCTCATTCTAGGACCGATTCCAGCAGTCAGTTCCCAAAAAACAAACTTCGGAAAGGAGTGTGGGCATGGATGATGCTGATGGGGTCAAAGAGCCACCATACCTTGCTCAGCTACCAAAAAGCGGATTTAGCTTCGCCACAAATATGCTGAACAAATAGAGGGATTCCTAACAAGTAAGTTGTCAATTACCGACCCTCAAGAAGAGAGAAGGATTTACCTTCTTGTGTAAATCACCCTGAACTAATTAGATTTAAAGTTAAACAGTCAAAATTATTAGATCTTGCTCAAAGTTGGACAGACTATAGTACTGAGAATCATTCTGAAGTGACTCTGTTTCAAAGAACTGGAGGATTTTGCTACAAATGACAATTAGATTGATTTGATCCCCAGGGTTGGGGCTGCGCTTACAATCCATTCTTAGAAGAATTTTGTTTCATTTATGGCAATATCAACACGGCATTGCTGAGACGCAGAATACAATTGATATTGGACTATAGTGGAACATTAACCAGTGGAATATTGACTAGATATGGGAGAGAAGGAAAGAAGATGCACAAGCATAGAAATATAAACATACTAAGTCAGACGAAATAGAAACATACTGAGATTAAAATATACATAAGGCACCCGAGACTACACAATATATTAAAGGACAAAGCAGTAAACTAAAGGCTTCAAAGAAATACTTCGTAGAAGTAGAAGAAGAAAAGACATTTTGCGGGAAAGAGATTGCTGCTTTACAAACAACAGAAGAACCTAGGGACATTGAACATCAGACACTTAAGAAACAGAGGCGTGGGGAATAGAAAAGCTGTGGGAGATTGAAAGGAGGGAAGGAAATAGATGGGGTAATATAGTAACAAATACTTAATAACAAAGAAAATAATAAGATCTTTTGTATCTTCTTCTACCTTTTCTAACCTTTTTTTCTATATATTACCTGTGATTATTAACCTATATTATACACTGTCTTTTTGGGAATGAATTTAGAAATATTGTAATTAAGATAAGTAAGTTCATTCGTTTCTGAATTTGCAAGTTTAAATTAGATGAGTTAAAATAATTAAATTTTGTGGTACTAAGTTATTGTACCGTAAAATCTTCTTTACAATTGTGGTAACCCAGTCTGTGGAATACTAGGTTGCTTAAACTGGAAGAAATAAGTTCGTAAGGGTTTTAAATAATTAACTGGTTGGATAATTAAAATAGGAATTTGTTAGTAGTCTTACATTGATTTGATAGAGTACAGTCTATTTTCTTTACGTTTGCTGCTTCATTTGGCTTTTTCTATCTACATAATACAGCTGTATTGTATTGCTGTTACATAGAGATAAAACTCAAGGTCAAGAGATAATAAGGTGTTGTTAATTCCTTGGTTTTTATTTTTTCATATAGTAGGGCTATACTTGGGAGTTCATAGCATTAACCCTGTAGATACAGACTAGAAGTGGAATTGAGCTGACAAAAATAAATCTACAGCATCACCTTCTGGAAATTAAGAGTTAATACAATATAAATAGATAATATTAATATAGAAACCCTAATAAAGGAGAGAGACAGAAAAGAGAAAAAGGAGAAGAGGGAAAGAGAGGTAAGGGAACAGAAGGTTAGGAGAAAGGTTTTCTAAATAGTTATAAAAATATTTAAAACTTTAAATATTTAAAGTATTTAATAAATATTTAAAAGTATTTAAAAACAATTTAAAATATTTATACAGTTAAAAAATCAATTAAATTAAAGCTTGGTAATAGTTACATTCATATATAGATTTACACAATTAATTGACTTGACACATGATATAAATCTTCTAATCTATATATAGGACTATAATTTTAATTTGATTTAAAAAAGAAGGAATTGAGGGTGAATATCTTAAGTAGTAAACGATAATTTAAAGAGAGTCTAGAATTTGGTAATTCAGAACATAAGATTAAGATGACGGCTGGATGAAGAAAAGGCGTGCAACCACAAGTCCACACCTTAATGCAAAGAAGATATTCGAGAGAAATGGAACCTTACCAGTTACTTTTAGATGAAGTTATAAGAACTGGCATGTGCTCAGAAATGAAGGACCTTTCATCTAAAGTTAAAAAAGAAGTGAAAGAGGTGAATAAAGAGATGGAGAATCTTGGACATAAACTGGAAACAGTGACAAAGGATCTAGGAAATATGAATAAAATAATAGAAAGTACAAGATAAAACGAGAAGCTTGGAGAAGCAAACTGGAGATCTAGAATTGTTGGTAGAACTAACAGAGATGAAAAACACACTGTCTGAAATAAAATATAGAAAATAATGTGTGAAGATAAGAGGACTGGAGGAAACGGAGGAGGAAGATTTATATAATAGAATAGTGCCAGCATTGGCCAGATTTTTAGACTGGCCCTCAGAACAGATTGATGTGGAGGTGGATCACATCTTCAGAATAAACTCGTTAATTGCCCCCCCCAAAAAAAGAAAAGTTCATAGAGACATTGTAGTTTGTTTTGTATGGGAAAGAGATGATCATACAACAAAGCTATGTAAACAAGCTGATTACTGAAGGAACAGAGTTAAAGATATTTAAGGATGTACCATCACAAGTCCTCAAAAAAGAAAAGACTACTCTTTCTTAACCCAAGTGCTGAAGAAAAATGAAATATCATATAGATGGGGAAAATTCGAAGGAGTTATATTCACTTATAATCAGAAACAACATGTAATAAACTCGATAATGAAGGCAGAAGATTTTCTGAGAAAATTTAAAGAAGAACACAAGAAGACGCAGGGAAAAGACCAGACGACAAGGGAGAAAAAAGAGAAGATAACAGGTAAAGAATTGAAAAAAGACAGAGATAGACAACAAAAGACAGTACTAGTAGACGCAGCAAATTATTTAGAAGACCAGACACAACGAGAGTGACAAGAAGACCAGGAACACAAACAGGAACAAGAAGAAACAGAACAAGAAGAATTAGAAGAAGGTACGTCATCAGAGACTGTAGAATAGAGTAATCATAATTAAAATGAGACTAAAAATACTATCTTGGAATATTAGAGGCATAAATTCAATATCAAAAAAGAAAATATTTTTTCATTATCTTGAAAGACAAAAGTGTGATATATACTGTTTACAGGAAACTCATATATCTAGTAAAGAAAAACAAGTATTAAACTATGTTAAACTAGGAAATATCTTTTTAGCAGCTGCAGAAAAGAAAAAAGGGGGGTGGTGATATATATGAATCCAAAATGCACAGCGAAGGAAGTTCTAAAAGATTCTCAAGGGAGGTGTAAAAATAGAGAAGAATTGATAGAAATTGGATTATCAACACATTGGTTATTGGTGAGTCAACTTTTAGAAAAAGCAAAGGCAGATATAAAAAATACAGGTATCATGACAGTAGAAAATGAATTTGACGTTATTCTTAAAAAAGGAGTAAGTCGAAATATTGGAAAGATCTATAAGATACTCTTGGAAATAGAATTAGAGCAGGAAGTAATAAAATCAAATATGATTAAATGGGCACAGGATATTGGCCATCCGATACAACTTGAATTATGGGAAGCCTCATGGCAAAAGACCAATAAATGGTTAAAAGCTAGCCAGTTGAAGGAAAGTTACTACAAGATTTATAACAAGTGGTATTATACTCCTGTTAAAATTGGTAAGATGACTAAAATTATGATCAAAAATGTTGGAAATGTGAATACAAGGGGACACTGTACCACCTATGGTGGAATTGTTCTCAAGCTCAAAAATATTGGAAAATAATATATGGACAGATAGAGAAAATAATTGAAAGGAAATTTGATAAATTATCTGAAATATACTTATTAAATATGATAGACCTAATTCCAAATTTGACTCAAATACAGCAAAAATTGTTATTATTTATTATAACAGCAGGAAGGATGGTATATGCAAAAGCATGGAAACAAAGAAATTCGCCGGGTCTCCAGGAATGGTTAATAAAGATGTATGAATTGATGGAAGTAGATAGGCTATCTTTATTGTTGAAAGGTAAAGATTTAAAGATGTTCCGATTAACATGGAATCCCTTAATGAAGATCCTAGAAGATCAATGGGGACAGATAGCAAGTATGGTTATAAGAGAGTAGGAGAGTTAGAGAGTTAGACCCAAACTAAGTACAGAACAAGATAATTATATATTATCAAGGTTTAAGTTCAACTATGTATATAAGGGTCCATAAAACATTAAGAATTAAAGAAATAATTTTTGTTTAGTTCCAAAGCGACAATTAGGGATATATGAAACTTATGATTGAAAAGTCGGTAAGGAAAATGCAGGATATTGATTAGAAGGAAAGGTAGAAGTAAAAGTGCTAAGAAAATTAGAGACTAGATATAGGAATTATTGCAGAAAAGAAAATTCTGAACATAAAAAGGAAGTCATTTGATTGTTAGTGTTGTTTGTAAAGAAAGGTTTTTGTATGACTGTTTTGTGATATATGTATGAGTTGTATGTAAAGAGTGTTTTTTGTATGACTGTTTTGAATCTATGGTGAGGGTGAGGATGGGATTGTGATATATGGGGGGGAGATGGGATAATTGTGATGTGAATGTAATAATGTTTCAGTGGAAAATCTAATAAAAAGTATAAAAAAAGATTCTCAAGGGAGATGTATAGGGGTAGAGGTTAAAGTGCTTAATACTAAGATTTTAGAAAATAAAAAAGAATTTTATGAGAAGCTTTTAGATAAAATTAGAGACATTGAATATCAAGATATTATTATTATGGGTGACTGGAACAGAGTGGTGTATCCTGAATTGGACAGAACTATGAAAAAGAAACAAAAGGAAAAAAAGGGGGGGAAATTCCTCAAATCATTTTTTGAGTTAATTGATAATTTGATGTTAGCAGATGCATGGAGAAGTTTCTATGAGGACCAAAAAGAATTTACCTATTTCTCAGAAGTGCAAAAAATATGGTCCAGAATTGATATGATCTGGACCACTAAAACAATAATTAAGAATTTACAAAAGATGGAAGTTTTCCCAAGGATTATATCAGATCATACTCCACTAATATTAACCTTGGAAGATAAAAAACAAGAATTCAGATGGAGAAAGAATGAAGAATTATTGAAAGATGATAAAATAATTGAAAAAAGTTAAGAAATCTCAGAGAGATATTTCACAGAGAATTTAAATAATGAGGTCCCTACAGAGACGGTATGGGAAGCTGGTAAAGCTGTTATGTGAGGCTTTCTTATACAGCAGGAAATAAAAATAAGAAGAGAAAGAAAAGCAAAAGAACAAATCTTAGTAAAAGAAATAAAGCAATTGGAAGAAAAGTTAAAAACCTCTCCTCAAAACATAAAGATAATAGATGAAATAAAAGTATTACAAAAACAAATCTCCCTACAGGACACAGAAGAAATAGAGAGAAAGTTAAAATTTGCGAAACAAAAAAATTCTTTCTAGCTAATAAAACAAATAAATGGTTAGCTTACAGAATTAGAAAAGAAAAAGAAAAATGTTTGATCAAAGATAAAAGAAAAGAGAAAAAAGAAGATAAAAGAAAATAAGAAAAGAAAACAGGATGACATTAAAAAAGCATTTAAGAGGTTTTATAAAAAATTATTTGCAGAACCAGAAACTAACCAAATAAAAAGAGACAGAATAAAAGAATATCTAATTAGAGGGGAGTTACTGGAGATTACAGAAGAACAAAGGGAAGAATTAAATAAAACCATTACAAAAGAAGAGATATTGCAAGCTATTGAGAAACAAAAAGTAGGGAAAGCCCCAGGACCCGATGGATTTCTGGCCTTGTATTATAAGACATTTCAAGAACAACTAATAAAACCATTACATAGTGTAATAAATGGGATAGGTAAAAATGCTAAACCTCCCCATGGGGGGGGAGGCAAACATTGTCCTGGTACAAAAGGAAGGAAAAGATCCCCAGGAATTAGGTAACTACAGACCGTTAGCGCTATTAAATGTTGATTATAAAATATTTGCTACAATATTAGCAGAAAGATTAAAAAAGATTTTACAAGTAGTGATACATACAGATCAGAATGGATTTCTGCCAGGAAGAACATTAAAAAATAATATAAGGACAGTTTTAAATGTTGTAGAATATTTTCATAGACATAATGAAAATAAAATGGCACTATGTTTTTTAGATGCAGAGATAGTTTTCGACAGGTTGAACTGGGTCTTTTTAGAAGAAACAATAAAAACTATAAATTTAGGATCAAAATACACAGAATGGGTTAATTCAATTTACAAGGACCAAAGAGCTCAAATAATAGTAAACAGGGGAAAAAACAGAAAATATATTGGTAAATAGAGGAGTTAAGACAGGGATGTCCCTTATGTCCTCTTTTATTTATTTTGGTTCTGGAAATATTAAATAACAGAATTAGACAGGAAACCCAAATACAAGTATATAAACTCAGCGCTTTTGCTGACAATCTGGCCATTATTCTTGAAGACCCCTTAACAAGTATGGAGACATTATTGGACACACTAATCAAGTTTGGAACACTTTCAGGATACAAAATAAATAAAAGATAAGACAAAAATAATTACAAAAAATATGCCCGAATACGAGGAACAAGAATTAACAAAATATACAGGTTTTATGATAGTGAAAAAAGTAAAATATCTAGGCATAAATATCACGAAAAACAATGTGGACCTATTTGTTAATAATTATAAGAAAGTATGGTCCGAGGTAAGAGGAGATTTAAAAAAAATGGAAAAAGTTAGAACTATCATTTCTAGGTCAAATCGCGGCTATCAAAATGAATACTCTACCCAAAATAAACTTCCTATTTCAAAAGTTACCTATAATTATGAATGAAAAACCTTTTAAAGAATGGAATAAGGACTTGACAAAATTCATATGGAGAGGTAAAAAACCAAGGATAAAATTAAGGGTTATGGAAGATACTAAAGAAAGAGGAGGAATGGGATTACCTAATTTGAAACTTTATTATCATGCAAATTATCTGGAATGTTTAATTGACTGGATAACTTTACGAAATTCAAGACTGCTACACTTAGGAGGGGAGGGACTCTACTTTGGGTGGCATGCATACGTATAGTATGGGAAAGCATCAATAGATAAAGATTTCAAAGCACAGCTCTTGCAAAAAGCTCTTCTGACAGTTTGGTTAAAATATAAAAAACAATTATATTTAAAAATTCCATCTTGGGTCTCAGTTCATGAGGCTTTTTACAAAAGAGAGATCCCCATAACAAATAAATGGATTCTATATAAAGATATATTGAAGATACAAGGAAACATTACTTCTTTTAAATCAAAGGAAGAATTTAAGATTCAAGGTTTAACGACCCATTGGCTACTATTAATGCAGTTAGCAGAAAGATATAAGATGGATAGAAAGGGAATTTGACAAAATATTAAAACCGGACTCAGAACATAGACTTAGTAAAATATATAAAATTTTGTTAAACCTACAAAATTAACAAGAGATAGTTAAACAGACTATGATAAAATGGGCCCCAAATTTTAATTATACAATTACTTTGGGCCAATGGGAAAATTCATGGGATACCACGTGGACATTGATAAAACCAGTTAGTCTAAGAGAAAACTATTATAAAATGCTCCACAGGTGGTAATATAACACCAACTCAGATCTCAAGCATCCAAAGTAATGTAAAAGATACTTGCTGGAAATGTGACCAGAAGGGCACATTTTACCATATTTGGTGGAGCTGCAGAGAAGCAAAGAGATTTTGGGAAGCTTTGCATGCCAAAATTCAAGAAACAATGAAGATAAAATTCCTGTTAGCACCGGAACTGTATTTTCTCAATATGACAGACTGTTTACACCAATTAAATAAACCCCAAAAGAAAATCCTCCTGATAACGGCTGCTAGACCTTGTTTTGCCCAGGTATGGAAACAGAAAATATCTCCAAGGATAGAAGACTGGTTAATAAAATTATATGATATAGCAGAGGCCGATATAGTTATGAATTCTTTAAAAGATAACACAAAGAAGAAATTTATCGAAGAATGGAACATGATATTCCCATTATGGAAATCCTATTGGGGCAAAAATGCTATTATAAGTTGGAAAGATCATTAAAACAGAAGGAATATAAGATGGAGGAAGCGAGATCTTATTCTGATCTGAAGGAAATTTTAAATTGTAATATAAGAGATGTCTAAGGCAGGATGTTTAAGACTAGATGCTCAGGATACTACCCTCGGAAAAATAAGTTAAAAGTATGTATAAAAACCTGTATAAGTTTGTAATTGTATAAAAATAAGTTAAAACCAACTCTGACATAAGAAGAGTGATTTAACAAAAATGAGTGATACAAAAGGTACAAAGACTTTGTTTAGAAGGTAAGGTATAGATAGGTGAGCATTTTCTTCTTGAGGTTTGGTAAGTGGGGTCGGGAGAGGGTTAGTGGAAGGATGTGGCAAAGGATTCTCGTAAAAAGAGATGAAATAAGCAATATAATGGTCATGAAGAGGTTAAATGATTGATGGTTTAAAACAATTTTCAGCTAAAAATCCAATCAATATATATATCTATAAAGTTAAGTTACTATCCATTTGTAAGCATTACCATGATAAATATGTCATTGACTAATAGAGGTATATTAAGAAAATATGATAATTGTGTAACATGCCATTCCTTTCATTGGATAGGATTATTATATGTTAATTAGTATATACTGTATGCTTTTACAGATGTATTTTTCTTTTCTTTTTTGATGTTGTTTTCTGTTCTTTTTCTTTTATGTGTGTTTTTTGTATTAAGATAGGATTTTGTGAAGTCTGTCTGTTGTTTTGTTTATATAATATAATAAATATAATAAAATAAATATAATATAATAAATAAATAAACTCTCACCAATGTTGAGGGACAAGCGTACCTTGAAATGAAGGGCAAGACAATGTGTCCTGCATAGCAGCCGGTAAGACTGGCCGTGTCATCTTTCAGTTTAATAGAATCATAGAATCATAGAAATGTAGAGTTGGAAGAGACCCCAGGGGCCATCCAGTCCAACCCCCTGCCATGCAGGAACACCCTCAAAGCACTCCCGACAGATGGCCATCCAGCCTCTGCTTAAAAACCTCCAAGGAAGGAGACTCCACTACACTCCGAGGCAGCGGATTCCACTGCCGGACAGCCCTGACTGTCAGGAAGTTCTTCCTGAGGTTCAGGTGGAATCTCCCTTCCTGCAGCTTGAATCCATTGCTCCTTGTCCTGGTCTCTGGAGCAGCAGAAAACAAGCCCTCTCCTTCCTCTACGTGGCATCTCTTCAAATATTTAAACATGGCTATCATGTCCCCTCTTAACCTTCTCCTCTGCAGACTAAACATACCCAGCTCTCTAAGTCTATCCTCACAGGGCTTCATGGCTTCCAGGCCCCTCACCATTTTGGTCGCCCTCCTCTGGACTTGCTCCAGCTTGTCAATATCCCTCTTGAATTGGGGTGCCCAGAACTGGACACAGTATTCAAGATGGGGTCTAACCAAAGCAGAGTAGAGTGGTACCAGTACCTCCCTCGATCTAGACACCATACAGCAGAGAATTGCATTGGCTTTCTTGGCTGCCGCATCACACTGCTGGCTCATGTTCAGCTTGTGACTCATGTTTAGCTTGCCACTTTTAATGTGTTCTATATAGAGAGGATTACCAATAGTACAAACAAAGCATAAAGCACAATTTTAACAGCAGCAGGTCACAGAAACGATACATCAAGAGTGGCACCAGAGCAAAGAGAGCACCAGCAATGCAACAAAGAAATTCCAGTACCAGATTCCACTCTGAGAAAAACCATCCTGCAGAAGAATTCCAGGCATACTTATTATAAAGTGAGAACCACCGGGCTTTGCTGCCTTTCCCAAACTGACAGCCACCGCGGGATCCAACCTGCACGAGCACCACATGCAACCAGGAAGCCCCTTCCCCTCGCCCCGGATGGGCAACCTGGGCGTAACCCGAAAGGGCCCCGGGGTCCCTCAGCCTCCAGGGGAGCCGCGGGTGCGGTGCTTAAGGGACACGTTCTCTGGCCCTCAAAGAAGGCGCGTCACTTACAATAAAGGCCACCCAGCAACGCTACGTGTAAAGAAAGACCGCCACCCGCCTTTTGTTCGCGAGAAGTGCGCGGCGCTCTTGCTACGAGGGCGCTACAACTACAGTTCCCAGCAGGCTTTGTTCCTCTTCCACCTTGCTGGGGGGGTAACGGTTGCTTGGAGACCGGAGGCCGGGAAAACAAAACTGCTGGATACTTGAGTGTTGCGCTCGTTTTCTGTTCAAATCTGCGGAGGGCTGCTGGACGAAGGACCCCCAAAATGTGAGAGGGGCCGGAGAGGGGGCCAGAGGTGGGGGCGGCAGCGGGAGGGGGCCGGCTGCCCTCGGCAGCTTTAGAAGCAGTTTGCCGGCTTTACGTGAGCCTTGGGGAGGCCTTGCTGGCAAGGGTGGGCGCACGCCAGGGACGAAGGGCCTGTGGCCCCGCGGGTCGTGTGGCCCCGGCGCGCTCGCCAGCCGTCTCCGTTGGCTGAACGGCTACGGCTGATGGGACCTGCAGTCCAGGGCCTTCTGAAGGCCTGTAGGTTCTCCAGCCCAGTTTCAGAGTCTGGATTTAACCGTCTTAATGAGAGGTAGCTTTTTAAACAGCGAAGTGTATCATGTAAAACAATTTGTTGTTGTTGTTGTTGTTGTTGTTGTTGTTGTGGGCCTTCAAGTCGTTTCTGACTTAGGGAAACCCTAAGGCGAATCTGTCATGGGGTCTCCTAGGGCTGAGAGTGTGTGACAGCTCCAAGGTCACCCTGTAGGTTTCCATGGCCACGCAGGAAATCGAACCCTGGTCTCCTGGGTTGTGGTCTATTGCTCAAACCACTACAATATAACACTGTTATTTAATGGCTCTAAATGGATTAGGTAGGCCTGTTGTGTCAGAACCCTTTAGCAGTCCGTTGGCTTCAGCTTCTGCCTTGGTGGCTGCGTGGCCTCTTTCCCCAAGAACTGACCTCTGTTTGAGGGACTCCAAGAGAACAGGCTTCTCTTTGAAGCTATCCTGTATTTGAAGGGTTATCCAGTCCACATCCAGTTTAAAGACGATGAACTGTGTGTGAAGAGAGGGTGTCCCTCTTTTTGGGTTCCGTGGTGCCAAACATGAATGAATATTGCAAATTAGTCACAATTTAAAGCCAATTTGTAAAACAGCACCAACAGTCCAAAAAATTATCTATTAAACTGAACACATATCCAATGTCTGGGTTCTGTGGTGCCAAACATGAATGAATATTGCAAATTAGTCACAATTTAAAGCCAATTTGTAAAACAGCACCAACAGTCCAAAAAATTATCTATTAAACTGAACACATATCCAATGTCTGGGTTCTGTGGTGCCAAACATGAATGAATATTGCAAATTAGTCACAATTTAAAGCCAATTTGTAAAAGAGCACCAACAATCCAAAAAATTATCTATTAAACTGAACACATATCCAATGTCTGGGTTCTGTGGTGCCAAACATGAATGAATATTGCAAATTAGTCACAATTTAAAGCCAATTTGTAAAAGAGCACCAACAATCCAAAAAAATTATCTATTAAACTGAACACATATCCAATGTCCTAGAAGTTCCAGGCATCCAAGGAGGCCCCAGTGTGAGGCTTAATTGTAGGATTGTTTTGTATTTGCTGCTCAGTAGTAAAACAATCCTGGAGGCAAGCTTAAATAAAAGAGATAGAATATGTGGAAATGCATAACAGAAATTCCACTATATGAACTTTACCTTTTTTGTCCTCTCTTTAATACACTAATGAAAATCCTGCTACCTTAAGCAAAGTGATTGCAGCTCATCTACTCTCTAGCTCTCCCACTCTTTCTGAACTGAACTAGTAAACGGCCTCCTTTTTTACTGCATTCACTAGACCAGGGCTTTCCAAGCAGTGTTTCGTGACACGTTAATATGTCACCTGAAGTGTGTAGGTGTGTTGCCTACAATCTTGGAAATGTAGGTTATTTATAAATCATACATTTTTAAAAATATATGAAAGGTTTTCATGAGATATGTTGTGTCCCCATACATTTTGTTATTACAATTTATGTTTGTGATGATATCTCTTATAAGGGATTAGTTTAACCTCCGGTTTGCTAGTAAAACTGAATTACTGTATTGTGAAATGGTGCACGTCTAAAAAGTGTGTCACCAACATGAAAACTTTGGAAAGCTCTGCACTAGACTAAACCATAATTCATCGGAGTTAGACGTTCTTGACAGTATCTCTCCACATTTAGCTCCTGGACAGCAGGGTGAACACCAGGCACCCAGGTCACCTGATCATAGTCTGCTCTTCTAAGAATTGTGATTCTATTTAAATTATTAAAAAAATGTTTCTAATTTTGCAGCTATATATATAAATCAACACATGCAATTTTATGCAGATTGGTGACATAATTGATGATGTGTCCACTGTTCCTACTTCCAAGTCCTGTGCTGCTGTTGCTGCTGGGTGGCTTAGTTAGCTTTGTGCTGAATTTTATGGCATCTTGAAGGGAGAGAGAGCTATGCTTTGAGCAGGTATCAAGATAATTTTATGAATGTTTTGTATTGTTTTTGATTTTTATTGTTTTAAATATGTTGTTAGTTGCCTTGAGTCTCATTATCAGGAGAAAGGCAGGAAATAAATGAAATAAATAAGTGAATGAATGTCAGAAGGGTTGAACACTGTTAGGTGATGAGGTTTGGCTGCCTTATCCTGCCTTTTTCCTGGTGTGAAACCAAAGGCAACTCACATTAGTTGACTGTAGAGGTAGAATCTAAAAAGATTAACATAGGCCACCCAAAAGTAAAATAAAACCAGTCTTGCCTTAGAAAGTTGTTACTCTGTTCTCTGGGGGGTCCCAGGAGGGGCACCCAAATAACCAAACACATACACAAAGCTGGGGGAATTAACTGGAGCACTCTCTTAAGCTAACGAGAGGCAGGGTAACTTAGCAGGGATCTTGTAACCCAATGTCTACAGGGTCAGGTCAGTCAAGCAGGCAGACAGGTTTAAAATAGTAAAAATGATGTTTTATTAAACAGGACAAACAAACAGAAAAGACACCACAAGTACACACAGCTAACTTAGGAATTAGAAATAAGAGTTTTCGGGGAAAATGGGTGATACGACACCTTTTCTCGTAGTCCCGAAGAACTTGAAGACGGCAGGGAAGAAAGCTCAGCGCGGTTCGCTGAGGGGAGCTTGCTGGGCAAAACGGCAGCAAGGCAGTCTGGAACTCAGGAGCGATCTGAACCAAGCAAGCGATCCAAGGTGCTCTCAGAATTGGGGAGTTTTTATAGGGTGAATTGTGCCTACAGGCCATGCCATACTCGGTGAGAACAATGCAAGTTTGAAGCGGGACAAAGCTTTGGGAAAGGTCAAGTTTAACATGATGGGCTTAGCGCAGGTTTAACAATAGTATAGCCAGTATGCAAATAGCTTGGCATTGTCAGACTAGCGGCACGAGGCCGGGCATCTTTGTTTAGAGCCGCCCTTAGGCAAGAGGTGTTTGCAGGGAGGTCCCTGAAGCAACGGAGTGGCTTTGTTCTGCCTGCCTAGGTGGAGAATGGAATGTCCAACACTTACCGCCCGCACCTGTGTACGTGCTTGTCCGGAAGCCTTGCAAACACGTGGAGTGGGGTGGCAGAGGAAGGCCAAATGTTTTTGATATCAAAAGAGATATCTAGTGCCATCACCAGGTAGGCCCGAACCGTAGTAACAAAGTCACATAAAGTGTGTATGAGATAATACATTATGATGGAGTTTGTTATCTTTGGGAAGAAATAGAAGTCTAACTGCTTGCATCTTTTTAGTCCCATCAGGCCTTGTTAGTATACTGCTTCAGTTTTGGCCTCCATGCTTTCTTTTTCTTTCCTGGATTAAGTTATATTTGTGGCACTTGGTTTGCCTGAATTGTTTTCCATGTTGACAAATGGCTCTTTTTGTGAATGACTGCATCGTCTCCAAACATGTGTAAAGAATTGATGAAAAAAACAAATATTTGCCCTCAGGGCAAAAAGATGTGGGTGATTCTGCATACTACAAATATACCCACATGTTGGCAGAAGATATTGTTGGTAGAAGAGCAACAGAGTTGTGTGTCCAAAGGAATTGTGGTCATTATGCAGGCTGAAAAATGGAGTGCAGACCATTAGAGCACTTAAGGGGTCATTAATTCACCCCAAGCTCTTTGTGCAAGTTAACTGATTCCATTCTAGTCTATTCCATTCTTACTGGAGTGCTCAATTGGCCTGAGAGCCAGTGTGATATAGTGGTTTGAGTGCTGGACTACAACTCTGGAGACCAGGGTTCAGTTCCCCACTTGGCCATGGAAACCTGCTGGGTGACCTTGGGGTGTCACACACTCTCGACCCCAGAAAACCCTGTGATAGGTTTGTCTTACAATATCAGGAACAACAGTATCCCCCTTTGCAACTGGCATCTCCTTGGAAATTTTGTCAAAATAACCTTTTTTTCTGGTGGCCTTAGGGTTTCCAGGTATGTCCTAGAGCTTCAGCCACCAGCCCCTTGATTGCACTACAATGACACATCTCAAAATTTTTCTTTTCTTCACTTTCAGATCTTTGCTGTTACCCTGATTTTAGGGCAAGCAGTCTTCCTGCAGCTTGTTTTGTACTTGGCTTTTAACAGCTGTTTACCCTCCAAGCTGACAGAATAAACAATTGTGTACTGCCCCTGGAATGAGGCCAAGAGTGCCCTGCAAAGTTCTTTTGCTTGTTCTCTTTTTAAACAGAGGTGAGAGAATGCCATTTGACCTCCTATTGATCTGACAAACTTGTCTGTAGTTTACTGTTTACAGTAAACAGTTTTGGTTTAGCTCTGGACTCAAGCTGTCCCTCCTCCTCTGAAAAATCAATAACTGTCTACCTGCGTTTTTCAACCTGAGGCAGTGATGCTTAAAATGCGCTTTAAGAGCATCTTGATAAGAATGCCTGAGGAAATACAAAGGTAGTTTTTCTCACTGCCTTTCTGCCTGCTTGATTGTGCTGGCAGATTTTACGATGGCTGGCATGGCACTGGAATCATGGCAGCTGCACCTGTTTGTTGGAGGCAGAATTTCAGGGGTTTGTGTACAGCTTTGCCATGTGGTGAACTGAGGGGCACTGCTGCATTTTTGCATACACCCAGAAAATGGTTGAGAAGTTGTCACCTCAGTTGGGAGATAACAGTCCACAGAGTTTCCCTTTAGTTTAGTTTAGTTTAGCAGAAACAGAGGGAGAGATGGGAAACAGATCTTTCTCCATCTGCTGAGAGATAAACTTCATTGG
Organism: Ctenosaura bakeri; assembly: GCA_948474755.1. NCBI lineage: Eukaryota > Metazoa > Chordata > Lepidosauria > Squamata > Iguanidae > Ctenosaura > Ctenosaura bakeri. Next base: position 133,342 of record CAOLHI010003717.1, on the reverse strand, counting down.
ATCCCTCCCTCACTGGTCACTTGGAATACCTATTTCAGCAGGCTGTATCAGTGAGACTAATGTGAAGCAGGTCCTACTCTACTGGTTCTGCTAAGAGGCTTGTTTGCCTCCTAAATGGCATCTTGGAAAAGCAATCTTGTCAGTGTACACTACAGCAGTGCTTCTTAGGCTGTCTGATGTGAGGGGCTGGCAGTTTTTCCCCGCCCCAGAAATGCCAGGGACCATCATTAAATTTATGCACACTGGGTATAATTGTTTCTTTCTTTCCTGGAAACTAGTCAGGGACTGGCACCAGTTCAAGTACTGCCTCTTGCAGTACTGGTTGCAGCACTGCAACTAGAGAGAAGGGAAGCAGAGCCTACTCTGTCAGAGAGCCACTTCCATTAGGCTCTTTTCTTCAACTGCCAGAACGTTGTGTGGACTTTCAGAACTGGTACTCGAGATTGCTTGGTTTCCTCCCTCTGTATCCTCCTTTCCTCTTTGTGTCACGGCCTTTATATCAGAGCTGAGCAGAAGGTAGAACTGAATCTACCGCGAGAGCTCCGGATGATTTGCAGCAGATCCAATTTCTTAACAATAACAGTGACAAAATGTCTGCTTTTTACCATCCCAATCCTAAATTGTACTGCTGCAATAAAATAAGGCTTGGGGTGGCAGCATTAACATGGATTTCTGTGTGGATGGACTGCTAGCTCAGTTAAATTCTGGTATTCAAAACAAATTTCTGAACTTAGAATTCTCTTAAGTCTAGTGTATATCTTTGGTATCAGGTTTCAGTTAGTGGGTGTCAGAGTTCTAGTAGAAAGAGCAAATCCTGCTAGCCTGTAATCTTCCCATTCCTGTTTTCTGTAGTCATCCTATCTTGTGTAAATCAAGGAGCATGGTCTGTCTTGTTCTCATCAAAGTAGCTCCAGAGTCACGGTGCCACTGGGTGCTCTTAGATTAGTCACTCTGTCACCCTGACCTGCCTCATAGGATTGTTATGAGGATAAACTCAGGAGGAGAAGAGCCATGTATTCCACTTTGACATCACTAAAAGAAAGGTGAGCTGTAAATGCAACTACGAAAGTAAATAAATAAATAAGAAAGAAAGAAAGAAGGAAAGAAGTGGATACAGTTGCTTAAAATGAATGCCTTTTCTTTGTAGCAGCTTCCCAGAGCTCTCTGCTCCTCTCGAGATAACTGACTATATGCTGTCCAGTGATATAGAAAGAGGAATTGTTGCTGATATACAAGACCTAAAAAAGAGTTCCTGCAGTTTTTGGTTGCTGAGGCTGAGATGTCAGAGGGGCCCTCCAGGATCACGGGGCCCATTCCCCCAGATCCCACCCTGTGTCCAGAGTACTATAGACACCCTCTATCAGGTGAGTGTGATGTGTGTTTGCTGAGTTATTGTGTGTCATAGGAGGTGAGACACTGGGGATCACATGCAGCGTTACCTGGGAGTGGGTAGCCAAAACTGGGCAAGGCCAGCCCTTTGCCTTCCCCTGATCCCCACCCCCACTTTCTGCTCAGTGGGCTACTGGGAGGGAAACAGCCTACTTTTGCAAAAAATCTAAACTTGCTTTCAGAGGGCTTTTGAAATCACGTAGGAGAGACCTCTGTCCCATTATGGTCTGGAACTATTCTTGATAGGAATAGGAAAGGAACCTTCTCAGTAGACAGTCCCAGGCTTTGGATCTCCCTCCTTGGCAAGTCATATCTTTATGATCTTGCTGGAAGGCAAAAAAGTTTTTGTTCAGGCAGTGTTTGGGCTACCAATCTGTCTCATTGCTGAGCTCTGTTTTACCCAGTGGAGGGTGTTAAAGAAATGGTATTTTAAAATGTGTTTAAATTTTGTTATATTTTAATTATGTTACAGATTATTTATTATTATTATTTTTAGCCACCTTAACCTTTTTTCTTTTTTCTTTTTTTGGTGGAAAAGCAAGATTTAAGTAACATTAAAAATAGGTCCAAGGGCTGCAACATGCCTACGCACTTGCTTGGTATTGCAGGGTTAGCTGAAAGAGATTAGAAATCAAAGTCTTTCTTGACACTAATGAAATATATCTGTTCTGGGAAAAGAGATTTTATGGTGCTAGTGGAGTGACCAAGTTTTATTCCATTTCTTAAGAACAAATGGCCCATAGCATGTTGTTTTCTACAGGAGAAGTGGGGGCTTCCTAACCCTCCTGGAGTTCTAATCTAGACATTTCGGGTTCCCTAGGAGACTTTGTTTCCTTCCTCCACGATACCAACATCTTTTAGTTTCCCAGATTCTGTACATTTTTACTCCCATTATAAAGGACTGGAATGATTAAGGCATAGTTACTGGAGTAAGAGTTTTAAGCTAAAATATGCTGTTATTTTTGATCCTGCCTACTATGGGAATGTGGCCCCTGAGAATTTTTCTCAAACTGAATTTGGCATTTAGGTTCAAAGAACTCCCTCCTTCCCAAACAATCTCCGTGGTCACACTCTTTTTCCTTTAGGCTAATATTATCTACTTCAGGGCTGGGGAATGCATGGCCCTGCACTGTTGGTTAGAACCTACTGTCATTCCTCACCATTGGCTGTGCTGGCTGGAGCTGATAGGAGTTGCAGTTTAGTAACTCCTAGAAGGCCATACATTCCCCAGTCTTTGTTTATTGTGACTGGCAGTGGCTCTCCAATGTCTTGGCCTGAGTCCTTTCCCTAGTGTAGCTGATCTTTTTCATTGAAGATATAAGGCATTGAACTTTGGATTTTTTGTGTACAAAGCAATAACTTGACACAGAGCTATGATCCTTTTCTTGAATCTCTTTTTGTTGTTTAGCCCGAGGGAGGCTGGAGGGGAACTCTCTGAAGCTGGACCTGCTTCCTGGCCCTATTCCTCCAGATTGCAGCCTTTACCCTACATATTACCCTCCTCCACAAATGAAACCTAATGTCAAGGAAATTCTGGAGACGACTCAGAAAGACACAGTGAGTGCTTTGTTGCAGCTAGATGGCATCTCCTTCTGCCAAGAGTGGACACCTAGATGTAAGTTTGGGGTGGCTCTTTGGGGAGTGGCTGCCAGCAGATTAGAGTTGCATGGAAGTTGCTATGCTTCATTTTTCTCCCTGCACAGGCAGATATCACAAAGACCATGAGAAGGAGAATGTGAAGCGCATGAGGGAGATCCAGAGGAAGTGTCAAGAGAAGGAACAGGCTCGAGAACTCAACCAGCCCAAGCCTGTGAAAGCCCTCTGGAAGTCCCAGAAGTATGAGAATGTGGAGTCCAAAGTGAAGGCCAAGTTGCAGGTAGGGCTGAACCCAATATGCCCCTTGATTGTTCCCCCCCAACTTAGTTGCACTTGGATGAGGCAAGCAAATGTACGTCAGGGAACATACCTTACTGAGGGGTAATGTTGGGGCGAGCTTGTGACAGCACACATTTGCATACAGAACAGGGCAAAACAGCTTGAGAGAGTCTGAGGTCAGTGTAGCTTTCACTAACCAGCATCCACCATGGGCTGCACCACCCCTGACAAAATTTGTAGTAGTCAAAAGTCCATGTCCAGTTTCCAACTGCCCCCGCCCCCAATTCTCAGTCAGAAAAAAAAGTCTTAGGGGCTGTGTGATTTGATTTAGAGATAAATTGTGCTTTGTAGTAGCTTCTGTGAGTAGCTTTCATGTGAGTCTTCAAGTTGTTTTTGATATACAGCAACACAAAGGGGAACTTGTCACAAGGTTTTCTTGGCAAGATTTATTGAGAGGAATAAATGCAGTTGACTTCCTCTGGGGCTGAGAGAGTGTGATTTGTCCAATTTCACCTAGTAGGTTTCCATGGCCATGCAGGAATTTGAACCCTGGTCTCTCATATTCCTAGTCCAACATGCAAACCACTAGATCATGCTCCCTCTCTAGTTCTGTGCCTTCAAATCAACTCAAACTTATAGCGACCCTGTCCTAGGGTTTTCTTGGCAGGATTTATTCAGAGAAGGTTTGCCTTCCTCTATGACAGAGAGTGTGACTTGCCTAAGATCACCCAGTGGGTTTTTATTCAAACCCTGAGCTTCCAAAAATGTTGGTCCAACCCTCAAACTAGTACACCATGTTGGCTTTTATGAGTACACGTTCTATGAGTTCTATGGGAAAAAAAGAGGAAGTCAATGAAGAAGCCACACAAGCAAACATTTGAAGCCACACGTGGCCTGCAAAAGACAGGTGATGGGGCTGCATATGACCTGTGGCCACCTGTGGACCTCCTTGTGGACAAGAAAGGCAGGGACTATGACAATGTCATGTGGAAGCGTCGTCATTGTCCCACTCCTCTCGGATCCCCATGCTTGGATGCTATCATCATGCAGAAAGGGCCTAAATTTAGAACTTTTTATATTTTCTAAATTTAGGCCCTTTCTGCATGATGATATCATGCATGGGGATGATATCATGCATGGGGATGCGAGAGGAGTGGGACAATGATGACGCTTCCACATGACATTGGTCGCAGTCCCTGCCTTTCTTGTTTGGCCAGCCAGCATGATCGCAGGCTATATCATGGATAGAAAAACTCCATAAATGACCCTCGATTGCACAAGCCTTCCATTGCACTCAGCCATGCAGAGGGGCCGGAAGCACAAACTACATGTTTCCTCCCCTACTGCAGCATGGGAAGAAGGCCGGCTGCAGTCTGGAAGGATGGAGCATGTCCCCTGTGCTTCCTTCCACAGGCAGCCGCTCATGTTTTGAGAGGAGCATTGGAAATATGTTCCTATCCTGGCAGAGGTGCTACTGGGATTGTGATGGGACAATGTGCGAGAGTGTTATCATGTGGAAAAGGCCTTAGTCACATGCAAAACAATAAAGAGAAGGGTCAGAATCCACTCTAGTCTCTGTCTGCCTCCTTCTTTCTCTTGATTAGACCTGCTCTGCCTTCCATATGAGAGGTTTCTCTCTTCTCTGACTTACGATGCACATGTTTGAGGGAAAAGGGTGAGGTTATTCTCCCTCTCACTGCTGTCTACTGCTCTACAGTAGGAGATGGGAACTCCCCCTTGCCCTTGGAAATCTTGCTGCCACCACCTACTGATTTTAACTCCCCTTTCTTGTGACTCATTAGGAAGCCACTGGGGGAGACTCTCTGAACTCGAAGGCTGAATCTGTCTACAAGTGCAACCGATAGGCATATGGAGAAAAGAGTGTGGACAGAAAGTTCTTTAAGGAAAGCCTTTATTCTAGACAGGCAATATAATGACAAAAAGTGTCTTGTACATGAAGGCTCCCTCCTTCATGTGTTACTTAGCAGTTACAAAGTTACAGACAAGCCTAAGTCATTTCAGCCAGAGTTTTAAAAGAACAAAATCCCCTAATGTGACTAGCTAAGAACATTCCTTATCAACTCACGTTGTCATTCAGATGCTGGGATGGTGTGGGGGGATAGGACGCCAGGAGACTGTCTCTGGTTGATATTCCTTTATCTCTGTCCCTCCCTCCCCCCTCCCTCCCTCCCCCTCTCTCTCTGCCTTGTAATCTCTGAGGTCTTTTTAAAACTTCTTGACCAAAGCATCTTGAAGCTTCTCACCTTTCCCCCCATCTGGTCTTTGGACAATTGTCTCTCGTGATCTCTGATGTCCTCTGTGATGCTGACCCCCAGTAAATGTAACCTAAACCCAACACCTCATTAACCCCTTGTTTTCCTGGAGCAAGAACTATCCCCTTTCAACTATATTGTCTAGTTAATGGGAAGAGCCCATTATCACACCATGGCCCACAGTATTTCATAAAAGTAGTTGGATTGGTGCTTCCTAGATGGAGACAGAGTCTAGAGTATAAAAGCCTAAGTGCTCAAACTCATCTTTGAATCTCCTGGTCAGATGGCTTGATAGTGCTCAGTATTTGACTGGCTCTTCAACTTATCAGGGTCACTCAGTGGTGCAGTTTAAAAAAATGAAAGTGTGATGATCAAGAATTCAGGAGTAAATTGAGTTGAGTTTAATTCACTGAGGACATTGGTAGTGATGTTGCCTTGGTGCCTCAGTTTAAATGTTTTTCTAGTCATGTGGTAATTTTGTCTCATAGCCACTTTTCTCTTTTTGGATTCTTCAGGAGGGTCCTATTCCTCCACACCCAGAGACACAAAAGTACCTGAGAGCATATTCTCGTTGTGGCACAGGAATTCACCCACGTAGGTCAATGTCTGCAAACCATATCCAGTCAAGAGTAACAGTGGATACGGCAGCTTCAAAAGAAGCACAAAAAAACAGTGCCAAGGTTTGTGAAGTTGGGTGGATACACATACTACACATGCTCATCAGTGCTAGTGCCATTTACTTTATACTTCTTGTTCCTCATAGATGGTTGGTGCGTCAACAAATCTTGGCCTCTTTTCTAGGGGCGCAAAACCAGTTGATTTCTGTGTAGGGTTGAGCAGGTCTTGAGGCTCATGAGATCTCCTTTTGGTTTATACTAGAACATCAAGGCTCAAACATATGGTGTCAAGAACAAAACAATGGCTCAGTAAGAATTGTAGAACAAGGTGCCTTAATCACGTGCTCACATAGGAGTTCCCCCTTCCATACCAGCACTGGAGCTTGCCTTTAAATTGTTTCATGTACATATTTATTCCTGTTTCTCTCCCTACCCCCAAGTTTTCTGGATTTCTGGGCATAATGTAGGGAGAAGAAAGTAGGACTTGTTCTTCTTCGTGGTCTCTGTGCCTCACACACTGGGGGAATTTTCGTGCATGCGCAGTAGCGTTCGGAAGATTCTAGAGCTAAGCAGCTTGGGAGGAACCCCTCCCCCATGCCCGTACTGAGCATGCTCATCTCGCCAAGCCAACTGTCTCTCCTCAGTTCTTTTTCATCCACCTTAGCGAACGGAAGGTTCTTAGCTTTGCGGCTGCCTTTTTGACTTTCAGTTTGTGTTTTTGGTTTTTTCTTCGAACCCCCCCTTTTTTCATCTTCGCTTCTTCTCTGATATTCGATCTTCGCTTTCTTCTCTGAGTTTCCCCCTCTTGGACTTCTATTGTCCTCTTCTACACCATCTATGTCTGCTCCTTTCAACTCTTGCACCCTTGTGGTCGCAAGGTTGGAGTGTCGCTTTTTGCTGGGGGAAACCTGAAACGTGAAGGCCTGTGCTGTGTTGGGACTTCACGGCCCGGACTCTCTCAAACAGATCTTCCCGCTTAAAATCTCACTACCAGGAGCAGTCTTTGCGGGCAAAACAGCATGCGAGTGAAGAGCCAACAATGTCTTTTCGGTGCGCCCTGTGGCCACGCCCTCCTCGGTACTGGTGCCTACTGTGCTGACGCTGGTACCGGGCTCGGTACCATTTTTTTGAGGCCCTGATATTGTCCTTGTTGCGTGCTCCTAGAATCTCGGGTGCGGCATTCTCCAAAGAGGCTCCTGCGCACTTGCGGGTAGCCAAGTTCTCCAGGCCGTTCACTGCCGCCCAGCGCAAGCAGCCCCCTTCTCATGACACCCGAAAGGAGATGGAGAAGAAGGAAAAGAGGAATGAGAAACAGGATTTACCTTCTAACAGAATTGGTCCTCCGATGCCTCCTCCGACCCAACAACTTTAGGTGCGGCTGAGAAAATGGACCCTCCAGAGATCCTCGAGGTATCCCATGAGGACCAGGCCGCCTATCCTTGCTGCCGCGGTGTCTCTGCCCGGTCACCCTGGGGGATTGGACCGCCCAGAGGATGAGGACCAGACCGCTGGCTCAGCTGTGCCTTTGGACCCACCTATCCTCGCTGCCGCAGTCTCTCCGCTCGGTCACCCTGAGAGGATGGACCGTCCGGAGGAAGACGACCAGACCGCTGGCTCGGCCGCGTCTTAGGGCCGGCCTATCATTTCTGCCACAGTGTCTCTGCCAATCACCCTGAGAGGATGGACCGCCTGGACGATGAGAGGTGTCGGTCCCCACAGTGGCGGTAGACCTATTCGGAGCAGCCCTTCTCTTGGCCCCCGATGGCCTCGCTGTTCTCGTCAGCTTCATATATTGCCACATACGGCCGGGAACATCTTTGGCGGGAGCAACCGGTGTCGTACCTATTCGCCCACGTATAGGGATCGATCCTGCCCCGACATGAGGCACCGGTCGGCTTATCACCTGTCGCGGTCTCCATCCCACGGCTGCTACCATTCGAGGCACCAACGTATCTCCACCTCTGGCTGCTCCACCGATGACGGTAACCCCGACCGTGCCTGTGATTTTGACAGCTCAGCAACCGTTACCGGGCAAATTTTCCTCCAGATTCTGATCTTATGACTTTAAATCCGAGTCTGGAGAGTCAACACCGGGCTCTTACAAATCTCCACCCTGGCTTTCGGGGATGTGTCGGACCCGGCTGCATCTGTCCAGGACCTGGTGTTCGCATATGTTGCTGCCCGCCTGCCATCTATGGCACTCCTACCATTTTTACCAGCATTGCAGAAGGTCATGAAGCACCCTTGGGCCCAGCCGGTGTCATCACAGCCCATCCCGTCAGACACTTTTGGCATGCGGTTCTGCTCCGCCTCGTCACTTGTTGTCAGGGGCCCAATGCACAGCCCTGCCTTGCTGCCTCCTGAAGGAACCTCCTTGACAGATTCTACTCTGTTTTGATGCACCTCCCCAAGGATCAATGACCGAGTGCCACACAATTCTTTAATGAATCAGTGGCACTCGCTAACCAATAGATCATGTTGGCTAGACATTCCGCGGAGGTGGCGGCTCGTGTGCTGGTAGGCTCTGTCACCCTCCGGCGCCTTGCACGGCTGAGATCTGCGAGTCTGCAGGAGGACAGCCGCAGACGCATTGAAGACCTCCCATTTCATGGCCTGGGTTTATTCCATGCCACTAGTTAAGGCCCACCTCACAGCGAAGAAAATGGGGATTAACAGCAACCCAACCTCACCGTAGCTTTGGCTCCCGCTTGTCTTGGCGCCGGTCTTCGTCATCTGCATACTGACCTCGCTCACCGTGTTTGGCTCCATCTCGCCCGTCGACCTTGTCCACCACAAGAAGCCTCCTGTCCTCCTCGAAGAAGGCTTCATTCGGGATGAAGTCCTGGTTTTTTTACCACCTTCGCAGGTCGCCTCCACAACCACTCTTCAGCCTGCCTGCTGCTCTCCTAGATCAACTGAGCTTGGCCCGTCAGCTCACCGCACGACGGCACATCACCATGGACTCTTGGGTTCTCTCTGTTGTGCGTCTTCGTTCCGCCATAGAATTTCAAGATATGCCACCGCGCGGTTTCTACTACTTCACCCCTGCCAGCTCGGCTCTGTTGGAAGGGATCCATCCCTTCCACACAAGGGGGCCGTCAGAGAGCTTCCATCCTCGGCCAGTATCACTGGCTTCTTCTCTCAGTACTTCATGGTACCGAAGTCAGACGGTACCCTGTGGCCAATTCTGGACCTCAGACGGGTGAATTCCTACATCTGCCCCAAGAGGTTCAAGATGGTCATGCTGTCTTCGATCCTGGGATTAGTTCACCACTATCGAATCCGCAGCATAGACGATACCGACGGTTCACGGTTGACGGTACCTGCCATCAGTACAGGGTGCCAGTGTTTGGCCTCTCCACCACTCCCAGGCTCTTCACCAAATGCATGGTCCCGGTGGTATCCTATCTCCGGACAAAAGGCGTGGGGTTCTACCCCTACTTGGAATCCTGTCTTGGCCCCTGGGTCAACCAGAAGAAGTTGCACCTCAAGCCGGTGAGAGTCCTCCACTTTATTGGCGCGACCTTGGACTCAATATCTGCCACGGCTTTCCGTCGGGCTGCATTTGCCGCTCTCGATGTCTCGGTGATATCGCCGAGAAAGGTCCAACAGCTTCTCAGGTACATGGCGATGGCCATGTAGGTTACCTACCTCTCTCGGATCCGTGTACGTCTGCTCCATCACTGGTTTGTCAGGACCTTCGACTCGCTCCTGGACGACCAGATCCTGTGGATCCCTCGACTGGTGAGCCACTCCCTTCTTTGGTGACTGTCTTACCGTCACCTGATGCCGGGGATGTCGTTCCGGGAAACGACTCCTCGTCCCACGGTAATGATAGATGCCTCCCTCTTCGTATGGGGGGCACACTGCGGCGATCTCAGGGTACAAGGACGCTGGATTGACCCGGAGACTGGACTTGCATACCAATGCCCTCGAGCTCCTCACTATCTGGAATGTTCGGAGGGCCTTTTCCGCAACCTTGTTGCCGGCTGCACGGTGCAGATCCTGTCTGACAACACGACAATGGTCTGCTATGTGAACAGGCAAGGAGGGACACATTGAACCACCCTATTCACCATAGCTCTTCAGCTCTGGGACTGGTGCGTGCTGCTCCGAGTCCACCTGGTCTCGGTACATCTAACGAGTCACAACACCACAGCAGACGTCCTCAACAGGGGCACCTCACACTACCACGAGTGGTCCCGCCTGGACGCGGGGTTCTGGTTGAAACGGGACCATTGGGGAGAGCCGTCGATCGATCTCTTCCCCAGCGACAAGAACAGGAAGTGTCGCCGGTACTGCTCGAGAGCCCATCGGGGTCGGGGCTCTCTCGCCGACGCCTTCCAGTTCGAGTGGACTGATCGGTTCCTTGACGTGTTCCCGTCGTTTTTCCTCACTTTGATCAGGTGGTCACCGAGACCCTCGCGGACCTGGCCGATGTCATCCTCATTTGGCCGAGGCAGCATTCGAGCTTGTTCGAGTTGCTCGCAGCCAACTCCTCAACTTGCCAACCACATCAGATCTCCTGTGACACTCCGACGGTCTCGTTCTCTGCCCAGACCTGCTTCTCCTGACCTTCCACGCGTGGAACATAACGCCCTAGAGGACCTCACTGCCACCAGGAAGGAGTCAAAGTGCCGCACCTACAGTTACAGGTGGCAGGAGTTCGTTGCCTCATGAAGGCACGTCATGAGCTGATATCGCCTGTCCACCTCCCTACCGTGCTTTATTTTTTCTCTGCCACCTTCGAGAACAAGGGCACGCCTTTGTGTCCAGAAGTTTACCTCGCTCCTACCGTGGCTTACCATCCACGAGGGTCCTCCGCATGCAACGCCGTTACTCACTGGTGTTGCCCCCGCTACCGCCGTGGTTGCTGTCCTTGGTGTTATCTCGGCTGACGTGACCGCCTCTCCAGCCTATGTTGACTGCGGATGATGGGCTTCTGACCATCAAAACTGCCTTCTTGGTGCTGTCACCTCAGCCAGGTGGGCGAGTGACCTGACAGCACTTCAGTCGGATGAGGCCTTCCTTGTCTTCCACAGGGACAACATGGTCCTTCGCCCAGACATTCTTTTCTGCCCAAGGTGGTGTCCCGCTTCCACCTCAGCCAGAACATTATCTTACCTGCCTTTCATCAAGACCCGACGATGCCTGGGGAGAGATCTCCTCACTCTCTCAATGCTCATCGGGCCTCGGTTTTTTATACTCACCTGACTGCGACTTTCCGCAGACACCCTGCCTCTTTGTGTGCTACAGTGGGCATCGAAAGGGCCACAAGGTGTCCACCCAGCAGTTCTCCAAGTGGGTGGCCCAGACCATTCTGCTGCCGCACGAACTGGCTGAGCAGCCTCCACCAGATTTGTTGCAAGCTCACTCCACCAGTGCTTGGCTTCCTCAGCAGCCCTCTTTCGAGGAGTGGACCTGCAGAAATTCTGCCATGTGGCAACCTGGTTTCAACCCACAACCTTCGTGTGCCACTATAGACTGGACTGCCGGTCCCGTAGGGATGCTCATTTTTGATGTGCGGTGTTGTCTTCCGTTCTTTAGGACCTGACCCACCGTCCAACTCGTAAGCTACAAAATCTCCCAGTGTGTGAGGCACAGAGACCACGAAGAAGAAGAACAGGTTGCTTACCTGTAACTGTGGTTCTTCGAGTGGTTATCTGTGCCCTCACACACACCTGCCCAGCCATCCTCTCTTTTAGGGTCCGTAGTTGGCGGACTCTAGAACTGAGGAGAGACAGTTGGCTTGGCGAGATGAGCATGCTCAGTACGGGCATGAGGGAGGGGTTCCCGCCAAGCTGCTTAGCTTTAGAATCTTCCGAATGCAACTGCACATGCGCAAAAATTCCCCCAGTGTTTGAGGGCACAGATGACCACTCGAAGAACCACAGTTACAGGTAAGCAACCTGTTCTTTTTGTTGCAAATAAATGCATTTATCAAATCAGAAACATTTTCTGATCTTCTGCAAGTCAGCCAGAGGGTGTTAGCTTGTTCATTCATTTATTTAGTTACACTTATATCTCATCTTTCTTCCAAGGATCTCAGGGTCATATACTTGATCATCTTCTCCATTTTTATTTTCATGACAACCTTGTGCAGTAGTTAAGATTAATAACTAGTTCAAGATTATCCAGTGAGGTTCATGGTCAAGTGGAGATAGGAACTCAAGTCTTCCAAGTCCTAGTTCAGTGGTCTATCTTCTGAGCCATTCCAGATTTTTGGAAAAGCATTGTCTCTGATTCCCAACATCAGAATCTTACTGCCTTCTGACTCTGCACTCTTCTCTTATTTCAGGTCCAGAGGGGCAGCAAAGAGGTGAACTTTGTCAGCTACAATGCCCAAAATGCCAAACAAGCTCAGCTGCGGCGCTCACGTTCTTTGCAGTCACTGACAGAAGTGCTGGAGCAGAAGCGCAAGGAGCAGGAAGAATATAATACCAAGCAGAAGGGACACGTCCCCCACTAGTATGCATTAAACTTCCCTCCTAGTGAGGAAATAGGTGGAAAGAGGGAACTAGTCCTCCCATTAGGTCACAGGTGCTGGGAGAGAAGGGAGAGAAGAGAGCTGTGTCTTGTGTGACCTGCCTTTTGCCCCCTAAGCTAACCATTGGCATTCAGTGGTGATGGAGGATACTGTCCCATCACCAGTGGGAAAGAAAGATTCAACTGCCAGCCCATTTGGCTTTTGTACTCAAATTTTGTTCTTCAACTCAGTCAACAACATGTCTTGGGTTAGTCCTGATCTGCAAATATAAATGGCCTATGCTGACACACATCATATGCAATAGTTTAGTCTGGCAAAAGGACAGATGAATGCCATATCCAGGACTGGGAACAAGCAGCCCATATGCAGAGCTACCTTGTGAGCAATTCCATGGGCTTAATATCAGCAGGGTCAGAAGCCTATAGGAGTAGGGGAGGATTCCAGCATCAGATGTAGAATATAAGATCTCACAAGTGCTGGTTAATTTGATTACTTGACACTGTTAGCTTTCTTTTGCTTTTCTGATGACATTTCTTGTCTTTTCTCCCCATGATTGAAAGCAAAGCATGATGTTCTGGGTGAAGTTGCTATTAATGTGAAGGACCACATTCATAACGTGGAGGTGCTCTTGGACCCAGCAGAACATCTGGAGAGTATAGTGATAAGGAAGTCTAGCTTACAGAAGTTTGGAAAAGTTACTTTTTTGAACCACAACACCCAAGACCCTCCAGGTAGCTTGACTATGCTGGCTTTTTGTGGACTACAACACCCAGAACTCTGGTTCTGGGTGTTGTGATCCATAAAAAGAAAAGCTCTTTTCCAAATTCAAATATTACTTTAGCTGTAGGAGGATTGTCATGAACATGTAAGGGGATTCGACCTGTTACAGCTTCTGTGTGGTTTCAACACTCCCTCTGAAAGGTTAAGGAACTGCCACAAACACAATATCATAGTATTGGTTGCCACGCTATATCCAGCTCCCCTTCTAGCAGCCTTGTGGTTGCTGTATCTGCCCCTACTGATGTTCTCTTTTATTCTATGATTAGCCTGATTGAGAGGAAAGAACACTGGCGCAAAGAAGCAGAAGAGCGCCAGCGCAACATGCCTGACCCCACCATGCCTCCTGGCCATGCCATGATGCCAGAGAGCCAGCGACTGGACACACTGAACAACTTGAAACAAAGTAAGATGGGCAAGAATTGGAACATACCAAGCTGTTTCTGTGTCTCTGTGAAGTTGGCTTCATATGGGTATCCGCTCCAGGATCTTAGACAGAGGTCTTCTCCAACCCTGAGCGGCCTCTAACTGAAGATAGCAGGGACAGAAATGTTCTCACCATTGCCACCATTTGTGGCTTCTTCAGGATCCCCCAAGAACTACCTAACAAAGGCCAGAATCTTGTATGATTCAGCATAGTGTAGGAGTTCTCTCTTTTGTGTGTCAGTTCTATAGCTGGTCATTTACCATTCTCTAGAGCATTTGCTCCTTCCCCACACAGTCATTCTGTGGCTGGTGGAAAATGGGGAAGGGGATCAAGGAAGCATCTGGTTATGTCTCTGTAGCCAGACATGAAATGATTACGTTGTCTGCTGGGGTCCCTTTGGAGAGCTCAGTGGATGATATAATCATTGCATGTCTGGCTACAGAGACATAGGCCAGGAACTTTTTCAGTCCCCCCACATTCTTTCCATCAACCATTGAATGGTTGTGGGAGAGGCTGCAATGGCTCTGTGGGAAGGGTGGGCTTTGCTTGTTGCAGAGTGTGGAAGGAAGTAGCAGTCTCCACAATGACAAAAAAAGACACATGTAGGCTTGACATTGTCTTAAGCCTTTATATGCCACTAACTGGATGCCAGAGAGCCAATGTGGTGTAGTGCTTTGAGTGTTGGTCTCCGGATCCTGGAGACAGGCCTTGGTTCCCCACTCAGCCATGGAAAGCCACTGGATGACCTTGGGTGTGTCACACACTTTCAGCCCCAGGAAACCATATGATGGGTTTGCCTTGGGGTCACCATAAGTTGGAAATAACTTGAAGGCACACAACAGGAACTGGATGACAACCTAAGTGTTTTTGCAGTTTTAAGGATTTTTTTTCAGCCCTCACTTTTGGATGATGCTGTGTGTATACATGCATGCACTCCATGTGCATGAAAAGTTACTGAGTAGTAGGATGGGTGTATGCAGAGAAGAGAGAAAATGGAGTGGCCTTGTCCTTTTTTTTTCTTTAGCTAGTATTCAGTGCTTGCATGTGACCTGCAAAAAGTTAGCCCCAAGGGTACATTGGCTTCTGCCTGAAAAAGGTTCTACATCCTGGGGGCCTTCAGGGACGGGATTGGCCCTATCATACTTCATTCAACTTCATTTTAGGCCTGATATTGGAACCCTCTCCCTCTTGAAGGTTCTTGCCCAGCTGACTCTCTAGGGCCATAGAAATGGAAACGAAGACTTCTATGGTATCTTAGGCCATTTCCACACTAGACTGTTACAGCACTATGATTCCACTTTCAACATCCTATGGAATGTTAGAGTTTGCAGTTTCGAAACTGTAAACCCCAGGATTCCATAGGATGTTGAAGTGGAATCTTAAGAGGGTAAGGAACAGATATTTAATCACTCACTTCTTGAGGTGGGGTGAGGGGGGGTCGGAGGAAGGGAGTGAGTGAGGAAGGAAGGATGTATTAAGTGCCATTAGAATCTTTCCAAGGATATTTGTCAAAATTGCGGTTGTATAATTCCATTATTGTAATCTCTCCACTCACTGTGTTCTTTTATATATTTCAATAAATTAGTATAAAAAAAAAAGTGGAATCATGGCGCTATAACAGTCTAATGCAGAAATGGCCTCAGTCAAGAGGGACTCTTGCTTTTGTTCTGTATTGATGTGTTACTCAGTTGCTCCAGTGTCCTTAACACTTAATCTGGAGCAAGAGCTACCTTGCAACTAAGTACAATGGGACCACTCATAACTTCGGTAGGGATTGTAGTGAATGCTTGTGATATTCAATTGATTGATTGCTTAGTCATTTTAGTGATTAAATCAGGGTCTCTGGTTAATTGAGCAACAGATTTTTAATCTTTTAAAACTCCAAGGGCATACAAATCATGAATGGCAGATGTTGCCTTGGAAAGAGGCATTTCCCATTTTCTTTTACACAGGGAGTGAGGGATGCTTTCCCCTTCAGAACTCTTGTTGTATTTATAAGCACAGTTAATCAGTTCCAAGACTGAGATGATGGAACAGTTGCATGAACTGGTAAGCCAAAGAGCTAGAGAATTCTGCAGGATCCTGCCTTGTAAATGAAGCTTCTTTGGCTACTCCCACTGCAGCAGGGTGAGAATCATCTGATCCTCCAGTGTTCTTGGACTGAAGCTCTCATCAGACCTACCCAGCACAGTTAACGATGGGGAATGCTGGGAGTTATAGTCCAACAATATCTAGAAGTGCACATGATTTCCACTCCTGTACTAGAACAACTGGCTAAATTAACCAGATGAAAGAAGACATAATTTTGGCTTATTGGATCATCTAGGACTGCAAATCATGTTTGTTCTTGGTTTGTTTTGTGAGTTTAAGTTTGATAAACCAGGGATTCTGCAACTTGGCTTTACTATTTGTGTGAACGCAGCTGATGAATCAACATAGAATCAACACTGTCTGAACTGTAACCTGCTTCTTGCTTCTTTCTTTCTCTCTGCCATAGGCCAAGAGCAACTCCTGAAAGACCTCTTGCTGCTTCCAGTGAGAGTTGACACTCTGAGCATCCAAAACCGACGGATTGCTCTGGAGAAGAAGCTGTCACAGATAGAGGAGGCACTCAAGATATTCTCCCGGCCCAAAGTTTTCATCAAGCTGGATTCCTAGAAGGGGGCAGAAGACGCTCCTTTTCCCAATGTCCTTTTCTGGACTGTAAGAGAGAGGAAGGGATAATTTTTTCTTTCTTGCTTCTGCATAAAGCTTGATTCACTCTTCCACCTGAACTCCCACCAAACTGGCCAAAGTTAGGGATGGAAGGAAGTTTAGCAAAACAATATCTGGAAAGTTGCAGGTTCCACAAACCTGAACCCATAGCTGTCTGCTTCTGTCACTTTACAAACAAATGGGCTGGATTGTCAAAAAAATGCAGAGGAGTAGGTTAAAGAAGGGAGAGAGAAGACTTCCATTTTCCCAGTTGTGTGACTGGAGGTTGTAAACCTTGGTAGGCACAGCTTGAATATCTAGCACTGGCAGTTTCATTTAGCATTAGGACAGATCAGAACCAGTGTCTGGGGAAGCAATCAGCTGCATCATAGGAGCTCTTAGCCTTTCTATGAAACAGTGCAGGAAAGGCTGCAGGCAGCAGCTGGACAAACAGAGGAGTGTGTGCAATTGTAACGTAAGTGATTGGATGGTTTTAAATAAAGCAGGTTTTTTTAATAAACATTTGTCACAGAATAGGACTCAAAATCCTGTGTGCTTTCACACGCATTAGTGTGGTGTAGTTTTAATATATGCTTAGTGCAAGGAGTTTGTAAGTGCTACACATGTTAACACAAATGGCATGCCTTACATCTCTGAGCAGAAGTCAGAGCAGGGACACAGTTCAGTGTCACAGTATATGGTTTGCATGCAGGGGAATTCAGTCCATTGCACTCTGTGGTGCAGGTGAGTTATTTGACTCTGAACTTAATATCTTGTGTGTGACTCTTTAGAAAATTATGTGGTAAGGAAGCCCTGTTGTATTTGAGAGTCCTTCTGTTCATTCTGCTATGTGTGGCCTCTTAAAAGCAATCATGTGGGAAAAAGATCTTGTTACCTTAAGAGGTGGGGGACGTTGAGGTCCACCAGCAATGCCAGTGTCTCCTTAGAATTTGAGGGACTTAACAGCTAAAGGAGTCCCACGAGAGGAAAGCAATGGCAGGATCTTTTCATCTATGTATACCAGTACTAATTGTATAGAGGACTCCAATTCAAAGGTAAACAAAGTATTTTATTTTGATTGACAAAACACACAAGAAATCAGACACTCTCAAGAACCATACAAGTCTATCAGAAGGTGAGTTGTGAAGGGTTAGATAGACAGAGAATGGATGCAAAGGATGATAGTTACTAGTCCTGAAGAAGGGCTTACAGCAGAGTGGCTGAGACAGTATCTGAGGTTGGCACAAAGGAACAGAAGAAGAGGTCACCACATGCAGCATAATACTCGCAATGTACTACAGCTTGCTGGGGCCAAAGCTAGGGTTTATTTTCCTATTTCCAACCCTAAAGAGGGTGTATGGACAATGCGGTGATAGATTTCTCACAGGGTTGACAAAGGAGACAAAACATTGTTGAGAATCATGATAATCTCTTAATGTCTTGGGGGCACAGGGAAGGTTTCTGTAGGGAGAGATCAAGGGGTGGTCTCTGATTGCTTCACCTGGGCAGTTTCACCTTTATGGATGTGCACAGAACCTGAGATGTTGAAAGGATTAGCATAAACTTCTCTGAATTATGACCTGACTGAGTCTAAGTTCAGCCTGACTCGATGCTCTTCCAGCTGGTGTGCCTTTGATCATGAAAATAGCGCATCCCACAGAATGGAGATGTAGAGTATGGTAATGAACTGTTGCTTAAGGTTTTGGAGAGCCACTGCTTGGCAAGAGTAAGGAGTGCAGATGCTCAAAGACTTTTAATATGCACAACTTGCCATGTTTTTCCTTGGAGAAAACTAGTGTTCAGACTTTCCTTAAGGTAATGACTTCTCTAGCCTAGAAGCTGTTGGGGTACAGAAAAATATTGATATTTGGACATATGAGATGGTGTCACATCACAGCACTGATGCTTGAAAAGTGTTGTGTGCGGCCTTGTGGAAGCTGCATTTTTCCACATCATGAGATGGAGGAGAGGCAGATCTTATCTACTAACTTGCCTTGGAGTTTCTTTTCATCCTGCAGTGCTCAGACAATGATAAGGTCCATTCCTTTCTCATTTCTCACAGTGTAATTACTCTTAACTGCCCTTAAAACATATTCCTCTTCTATAACAAGATCATGCAAGGTGTGTTGTTTCTTTTTGCTGGAATGTCGAGATCCACAGAACTGAGCAGAATGCAAAAGAAATGCGGAGAAGAAATTGCTGAGCATAGGGGCTTGTTTTGAGTACTGTAACTTGATATTGCTCACAGTTCTCCTACACAGAAATGCACCCCTGGTTCCCACAAAGTTTCTTCACTCTTAACTGTGTAAGGTAGGGGTGGAGTAGGGAAGAAGCATTTTGTTACTGCTGTTGTTAGCAAGAACTGGAAGTCAGATGTCTTACATGATGACCTACTGCAAATCAGCCAGAGATCTATCATTATATCCCAATCTACATTTTTGCCCACCCCTGTTACTTAGAAACTGTCACTCTGGCAGTAGAGTTTGCAGCATAATTACCAGCTGCTTTGGCAGAGTACAATTCCCAGGAATCTGATGGTTAAATTGTGGCTAAATGTGATGTAAGAAGAACCTAAATATGTACTACAGTTGAGTTTTACAAGTTCTTTGGGAAGTTTCATTGCAATCTTAGCTTCAGTGCATCTGAAGACAGAGCTACTTAACATGATACCACCTAGCTGCTGTGATGCCCTGAAGGCTACAATTTTTTTTATCTGTATTTATACAATAAAACCAGTAGATAGGTGCAGAAGAGTCAGTGATGTGTTTAGAAATACAAGTTTACCAGTTAGTGATAGAATGGTAGGGCTTAGTCTAGGGGTGAGAAACATGTGGCCATTGACTGTTGAGCTACAACTTTCTTTGGCCTAAGCCAGCATAGCCAATGCTGAGAGATGATGGGAGTAGCAGTCCAGTAGCATTTGTCATCTCTGCCCATCTCCAGCAATATGGACAGGCAGACAGTGTGCATCAAATTTGGGAGAAACTCATGGCTCTGTAACAAAATGTTAAATGTTTTCTGTTCACAGTTTCAGCCCTCTTTTCCAGATACTTCACTCTATTTCCGTTTCTAGTTGTCTGTCACTATATCATCCAGTGGTTAGCCAGCATGGGCCACTGAAGTATTTTCAGTTTTCATTGAGCTGTTTATGAGATTCTCTCCACAGTGCGGGAATTTTAGATTTTTTAAAAATACTTCTGAAAACATCTGAGCTCTCTCAGGTTGTCTGCTATTTTCCATATGTCTGATAGGTGTTGTCTGGGTTACATGGCCAAGTTGTAACAGAGAAAAGAGAAAAGGCAGAACTACTCAACACCTTCTTTGCCTCCATTTTCTCCCAAAAGGAAAGAAGTACTCAACCTCGGGGTGGGGGGAGCAGATGGGGAAGTGGGGGAAATGCAACACTCAATAAGTAGAGAAGTAGTACAAGAGTACCTGACTACTCTAAATGAATTCAAGTCTCTACGGCCAGATGAATTACATCCAAGAATATTAAAAGAACTGGCAGAAGTCATTTCAGAACCACTGGCAATAATCTTGAAGAACAAGAGAAGTCCAAGCAGACTGAAGGAGAGCAAATGACTCCATCTTCAAAAAGGGGGAAAAAGAGGACCCAAATAATTATCACCAAGTCAGCCTAACATCAATACCTGGAAAGATTCTAGAGCAGATTATTAAGCAGTCAGTTTGTAATTACTTAGAAAGCAATGCCCTGATCTCTAAAAGTCAACATGGATTTCTCAAAAACAAGTCATGCCAGACTAATCTCTCTTTTTATGATACAAGTTACAAGCTTGATAGATGAAGGGAATGCTGTGGACGTAGCATATCTTGATTTCAGTAAGATCTTTGACAAAGTTCCCCATCACATTCTTGCAAAGAAACTAGTAAAATGTGGATTGGACATTGCTACTGTTAGGTGAATTTGTAATTGGTTGACTGACTAAGCCCAAAGGGTACTCACCAATGGCTTCTCTTCATCCTAGAGAAAAGTGACTAGTGGGGTGCCACAGAGTTCTGTCCTGAGCCTAGTGCTATTCAACATCTTCATTAGTGAGTTGGATGAAGGAATGGAGAGCATGCTGATCAAATTTGCAGATGACACCAAATGATCTTAACAGATTGGAGAGCTAGGCCAAAGCTAACAAAATGAATTTTAACAGAGAGAAATGCAAGCAGAGGTTGGATGGCCATCTGTTGAGAGTGCTCTGATGTGTGTTCCTGGATGGCAGGGGGTTGAACTGGATGACCTCTGTGGTCTCTTCCAACTCTATGATTCTATACACACATCCAAGAGTGCGTTTGAGAGTACATGTAGAATGCTAAATAGACCCACTAAGCTGCTGAAACTCACAGACTAATGCAATATGAAGGACTGAAACAGCCTGAAATATACCACATCCTGTCTGACCTTGGAAGCTATGCAGGGTCAGCCCTGGTTAGTATGTGGGTGGGAGGCCACCAATGAATACCAAAGAAAACCCTGTGAAATACTAAAGAAAACCCTGTGAAATACATGAGGTTGCTATAAGTCAATAGGAAGTTTGAAGAGGTAACACACGCAATGAAATGACTGTTTTGGAAGATTGATGGTTTCTCATCCTTCAATGAAAAGCTGTACTTCATTCTGCGGCTCTCCCTTTAATGCAGAAAGCAATTATGGAAAATATAGGGCTAACCTGTTATACTGCTTGGAACACTCCAAGTTTCAGTTTGTTGCAGACTCCCAAAGGACTCTGAAGCCAAGTGCTGGGAAAGCGATACCCAGTGCAAAACTCCCCTTCTTCAGGAAGAGGCAGGAGCAAACAGCATGGTTGGCTTGGAATAGGTTAAGAGTATGCTGACAGGCAGTTCCCTCTCTTATTTACGAAGGGCTCTAATCTGCAAAAAGAGGCCAGAAGCACTCCCCCTCCCCCAAGACTGTACAGGGTCACAAGGCTTGATAATAGACTGCACAGCAGGATTAAAAACCTCACTGTGGTACAATCTAAGTGCATAAGCATTTGTCAAACGCCAGAGTTAGTGAGGCTTCTGTTTCTTATGACCCAGATGCCTGTGACTGTCAGCTGTACAAGCAGATAAGCCAAGTTGAAGTCTATCTGCTGCCTCAGTTCTAGCTAGTATTTTATTGATGGCTTGAGGTGTATTTTGGTATGCTCCATCAACTGCTCTTTATTGCTTTAGAAATGTGCCCTTTGCATGAAAAGTTTGTGGGTTAGGAAGTGGGAAGAAGGGTTTGTTAGGGCTATAGAGCAGAGATAAGTTTGCTTAGGGATCTTGTCAGAGCCCCAATAAGTTCCTTGTCGGGAGACAGGAAGGAGCTAGGAATTCCGTGGGTGTCATGGAGTTAGTGTCCCAGTTGATTCACTCATCTAGCCTGGGCAGACTTTTCACTTGTAAAATCTACTTTAGGTTCTTTCTTTCAATATAAGAATTTCTGATCCACCAACCAGCACATGGGTGTAAAAGACATGCATCTTAGAAGTAGAAATTCTAAATCCAGGGATGCCTTTCAAATTAAATGGACTTCACTGCCCAACCACACACACAAAAAAGTTTCTCAGAGCCGTCTTTGTTTTAAACAAGTGGGTGTGTGGGAAGCCTTTGTTCAACTGCAAACCAGGCATATCTACCAGTAGACCCAATCTGTCTTCTGTCCTTCCAGACTACTTAAAGACCAGGCAGAGGTGGCTGGCCATGAACTTCCCCCTCAATGATTGACCACAGCTGGAGGACTAAAGTCAAAAGACAGCCTCTGCAGCACTTAGATTAGAGGTTAATTATGTTCTTAACTGGTCAAGTCAACTTCAACATATGGTGACCATATGAACGAGAGACTTCCAGGTTACCTTATCATCCACAGCCCTGCGCAGATCTTCCAGACTTAGGGCCGTGGCCTCCTGTTACTGTAGTTCCTAGCCCGGACTTGTGGGATATTAGACATCATTTTGATATCAATAATTTGGCCTACTATACCCTTTTCCTCCATGTGCTTGCAAGGCCCCCGGACAAACTCGCATACAGGCACGGCTGCTAATTGCTGTAATATTCCAAACAAATACAGGCAGGCCAGAAATAGCTGGCGCACCACTTCAGGAGACCTCAAGGCAAGTACCATATTATGTATGCATGCTACTTATAAAGAACTCCCTGCCCCGAGCAGGCAGCTTGGCGAGCCGAATACTCATCTGTCGAGCACTCCGCGTTTGCATACTGGCTACTCTATTGACAATTCGATCTTAATCATGTAAAATACCGACCTTTCGGAGGCTTTGTCTCCATCCTGAAACTCATTGTTGTCCCCAAATACGGACTAGCCAACGGCCACATTTTCCCCTATAAAAACCCCTGACTTTGAGAGCTTCCTCGGATTGTTCCTGGCTTCCATCCCACCTTGCTGCCAATTTGTTTGGCGAGCCTTCCCCTCAGCTCCATGTGCTGAGAAACTCCATTTCCACGAACTTCTTCTGACTACCTGGGCTTCAGGATAGGTGTAGTATCTTCCATACCAAAACCTCCTCTAAAAATCCCTCTATCCAACTCCAACCTTTATTTCTATAGTTCTCTGTGTGAGTGTGTTGCGTACACTTGTTTGGTTGTATTTTAATAAAAACAACAATTATTATTTACTTCTGTTTGCTCCTTGACTCAGCCTGACCCCGTAGACATTGGGTAAAAGATCTCGCTCTGTTGCCCTGCCTCTCGTATTGCTAGCTTGTGCTCTTTTGACTAATTCCTTGTAATTTGGAGCGCACTTAGGTGTCCCTCATGGGACCCACAGAAATCAGGGTAACAGAGTGGTGGAGTAACGCGGGCAACCCCTGTACCCCTAATTTGAGTAGGAGTCATGAACCTTCTCAAATCAGGCTGCTATAGACTTAGGTGAGGGCCAGTCAAGTCGCTAGAACTCTGTTAGGAAGGAACATGTGTGTGTGAAGTCTGTGTGCTTGAGCTCCAGGAGCTACTCTATCTAGGCTGGAAATCTGTACCCCTTTCTTGCTTGGCTTGTGTGTGTCATCCGCTCCAGCTTGGTCACTAACTCCTTGGGCAGTGAATCAAGGCCGATTGCAAGGGGCATGCACAAGCTGTCCTGGGAATCACATCCCTAACTTGGGGTCTATCATGGGCTGGGATCCAAAGTGCTAAGGTGTTAGGAACAGTCTACACACATCCAACACTCTCTCTCCATTCATGGCAAGGCAGTAAAGCACTTAGGGAAGAAATTCCCACTCCCAGAGTAACATGGGTGCATCCCGTTTAGTGAGTTAAAACACGGGTGCGTCCTGTTTGTAGTCTTGAAAGCGTGGGTGCGTCCCAGCTGTTTAAAATTCGGGTGCATCCCAACTGCTAGCAAAGTAGGTGCGGGTGGTGAGTCCCGACCTGGAATAGAGTTTTAGAAGGTTTGCCTGAGGTGTAGGAAGGCGCCCCTCACCCAAAAAACAGTTAGGGATGGTTCAGTTTTGGTTCCTTGCCCCTTTTCCCCGCTGCTTGGCCAGGCGGTGCTGTAAGTTCCACTGGGTTCGTTTCCCCCTTCATTGGCAGGCAGAGTACTTGTGAAGGTTTTCCCCGGAGTCTAGGTGACTCTCCCTGTCCCTGAACCGTTTCCTCGTCCTTTTGTCCCTAAGCTGTCGAGGTGGAAGGCTGGGCTTAGTCAGACAAAAGTGACTTTTCTTGGGCAGGCTGAAGTTAGGTTCCCACACTTTTTCCCTTGCTAAGTTCCGTAGAGTTCATTTCCCTAGAATCCCTCAGGGGTCTTGGTGATCCTACCCATCCCTCCAGATGGGTCCCCCTTTTGTGTGTTAGTTGAAAATGGCTGAGAGCAGCAAGGTAGCAGTGAAGGACCTCATGCTTGAGAGGGAGGTCAAAAGAAAGCTAGAGAAGTGGGTGTTGAGCAAGGGGAAATGTCCTTGGAAGGAGACAAGCTTCCAAATGGCAGATCCCTTTGCCATGTTAAGGGAGGCGTATGCTCAGGCGCACCTGTCAAAGAACCCGTTCGGGCCATCAAAGGATACTTTGGCCGCATGGGGACTTTGGCTGACAGCCAGAGATGCCTCAAGAACCCTGGTAGAGACCAGACATAAGTTAGGAGAGGTTGAGAAAGAGAATGCCCGGCTTCATGCTGAGATGGAGGCTCTGAGATGGAGGCTCTGAGATGGAGGCTCTGCACACGGACAAGATAATGTTCGCATCTGTCGCGCAGGCCACCGCACAAAAATTGAGTGCTGCCACTCTGCAGGCTCAGACTTGGGAGGAGAGAGCTCACGCGTTAGAGGCTGAGCTTGCTCACGCCAGGTCTGCAGCCAAGTTCATGGTAGGGCAAGTCAAAGAGCAGCAGGAGGCTGTTAGTCACGCAGCTTATTTATCCTTTCAGGAGTCTGTGGCATATTTGGAACTCTTCTGCAGCACTCCATTTCAAATGAGTTGATTTTCTTTCTATCAGCTTTCTCCACTGTCCAGCTTTCACAACCAAACATAGTAATTGGAAATACGATGGCACAGACAATGCTACCTTAGTTTGCAACGATGTATCATCCCTCTTGGGGATCTTACGTAGGTCCCTCCAAGTGCTAGTCTTTTCCTGAATTGTTGACTGCAGTCTCCATTCTGATTAATGACTGAGCCAAAGTATAGAAAATCTTGAGCTACTTCAATGTCTTCATCATCTGCTTTAAAGTTATGTGAATCATCTGTGGTCATTATTTGTGTTTTCTTAATGTTCAACTGGAAAGCTGCATTTTCACTTTCTTGGGCTTCTTCAGTAATTCTTGCAAGTCTTATTTGCTAGGATTATAGTGTCATCTGCATCACTTATGCCTCTTTTCATGCCTCTTTCTTCAGAGTCTAATCTGGTTTTGCATACAAGTTAAATAGATAGGGTGATAAAATGCAGTTTGTCTGATCCCTTGCCAGTTGGAAACCATTCTCTCTCTCCATATTCTGTCCTAATGGTAGCCTCTTGTCCAGGTCACACATGAGGACAATAAAATATTGTGGCATACCTATTTCTTTAAGAGTGACCCTAGTCTTTCATGATCTGCTCAATCAAAGGCTTTGCTGTAATCTGGACTACAACCCTGGAGACCAGGATTCATTTCCCCAGTTGGCTATGGAAACCCACTGGGTTACCTTGGGTACATCACACTCTCAGCCCCAGAAATCCCCATGATAGGGTCACTTAAGTTTGCTATAAGTTGGAAACTACTTGAAGGCACACAACAACAAAGAAAGTACAGGCTGATTTTCTTCTGAAATTCTTTGATGTTCTCCATTATCCAAGGTATGTTTGCAATATGATCTCAGATGCCTCTTCCTTTCTTGAACCCAGCTTTGACACCTGGCATTTCTTGCTCCCTATATGGTAAAAGTTTTTGTTGTAGAATTTTGAACATCACTTTGCTTGCATGAGAAATGCTCACATGGTCCTGTGGTTACTGCAGTCACTGGTGTCCCCTTCTTGAGGACTGGAATGTATATTGAGCATTTCCAACCTGTGGGCCATTGTTTTGTTTTTCCATATTTGTTGGCAGGTTTTAGTTAGAACTAGAACAGATTCTGTCTCCATAGCTTGAAGCAGCTCTATTGGTGTGGCATTTGTTCCTGATTATTTATTTCTCCCAGGTGCTTTAAATGCAGCTTCCAGTTTACATTCTGAAATTGTAGATTCATCTTCAAATGGTTCTTCCTTGAATGAATCTGTCATGTTTTCATGTCTTTTATATAGTTCTTCAATGTATTGTTTCCATAATCTTTTATAGCTATTTGGTCATATAATATGTTATCTGCTGGTCATATAGCATCCCCACTCTTGGTTTAAATTACCCTTTGATTTCTCAGATCTTGTAGAAGAGGTCTCTTGTTCTTCCTTTTTTGGTTGTCTTCTATTTTTCTGCATTGATTATTGTAGTAGTTGTCTTTGTACCTGTGCACAAGTCACTGAACAGTTGCATACAGGGTTGTAACTTCTTTCACCTTTTACTTTTGTTTCTCATCTATCCTTTACTGCTTGAAGAGTTTCATCTGTCATCCGTTGAGGCTACTGTTTATTTTTGGCTGCAGGTAATGTCTTTTGCATTCCTCCCTGACAATGCCTTTGGTTTTAGTCCGGAATTGTTTTGGCTCTCACTCAATTAGACTTGATAATGAAAGTGTATTTTTTTGTGTTAGCTTTAAATTCTACAGGGGTGTTCTTCAGGTTGTATGTTGGCATGATGATTGGTTTAGCATTCTTTAGCTTTACTTTAATTTTTGATATTAGCAGTTCATGGTCTGTGCCACAATCTGCTCCTGGTCTTATTTTTGCAGAGAGAATGGAGCTTCTCCATCTTCTGCTTCCTATTGTGTATTCTGTTTGATTTCTATATTGGCCATCAAGTGATGTCTATTTATAAAGTTGCCTTGGTTGCCTGAAGATTGTGTTTGTGATGAGCAAACTGTTGGCCTGACAAAATTCAGTCAATCATTCTCCTACTTCATTTTTTAATCCTAGGCCAAATTTTTCTACAGTCTTTGATTCTGCTCTGTTTCCTGCTTTTGCATTCCATTTACTTACAATTAACAAGTACCTGTTTCCTCCTAGACTTCAGAATAGAATCTTTCCATTTCTTCTTCTTCTGCCTCTGTAGTTGGAGCATAAACTTGCATGTTGGTGAGTTTTCCCTAAAGTTTTGTTGATCTTATTTGGTCAGACTTTGTATTAAATTCTTTGTAGCTTTTGCTACATGTCTCATCACTATCAATGACATCCCATTTCTTCTTAGATTTTCATCTCCCAAATAAAATACTGTGCAGTTGGTCTCCATATGTGCAGGATTTCTGTTCCAGGAACTCCCACAAATAAGGAAAAACACAGATCCTTGTGTCCCATTATATTAATTAACATGGATGCTTCAGTGTGTTACCCTGTTCACTGGGAGTCCCGGGAGGGACACCTGTATGCGCCCTCAATTAACTAAGTTTGGGGAAATTAGATAGAGCACAAGTTAGCAATGTGAGAGGCAGGGCAATGCAGCGGAATATTTTACCCAATGTCTACGGGGTCAGGCCAAGCCAAGGAGCACGCCAAGTTTGAGAATAATTGAGATTTTTATTAAATACAGGCAAACAGTGTATGCAACACACTCACACAAGTAACTATAGAAAATAAAGGTTGGAGTGGTATAGAGGGATCTTGAGAGGGATTGTTGAATTGGATGGTACGACACCTGTCCTGAAGCCCGGAGAAGTCTGAAGATTGAGTTTGTTGGTATGGAGTCTCAGTACGTGGGACTGAGGGGACAGCTCACCAAACAAAGCAGCAGCAAGGATGGATGGAAGTCTGGAGCACTCCGAGGAAGGTCTCGGAATCAGGGGTTTTTATAGGGAGAAATGTAACTGCAGGCTATTCCGTACTTGGGGAAAACAGAGAGTTTCAGGCGCGAGACAAAGCTTTGGAAAGGTCAAAATTTAATATGATTGAGTTAAGTCCGAATTGACAAAGAGGTAGATAGTATGCAAACGCAGAGTGCTTGGCATTTGAGTATTCAGCTTGCCAAGTTGCCCGCTCGGGGCAGGGAGTCCTTTGTAAACAGCGTGCATGCATAATGAGAGTGTTTGCAGAGAGGTCTCCTAAAGCAGTGATCTGGCTATTTCTGGCCTGCCTGTATTGTTTTGGGATATTGCAGCGTTTGATGGCTGAGCCAAGTTCTGTGGTTGTCCGGGGGCCTCTCAAACATGTGGAGAGGGGTGGTGGAAGAGAGCCAACTTATTGATATCAAAATGATATCTTTATGCTATCTCTAGGGAGGCCTAACCTGCAGTAAAAAGTGTGTCTGTGTGCATGTTGCTGCCGTTTTAGGTATAGGGACATGATCCTTCGCATGAGCTGGAAATTATGCACATGGAGGTCCCGGTAAAGGAGGCCCCAGTGTATACTCATCTGATTCAAAATGTCCTATTCCTGTCTACTTTATCTTGCTCACCTCAAGTATTACAATGTTTATTCATTCCATTTGTTGCTTTACTATGTTTAGCTTCCACTGGTTAATTCTTCTCACATTCCATGTTCCTATACTATATTTGTGTAGCTTTGGACTTTCCTTATACCTCTGAACAAATCGACAGCTAAACATCCTTTCAGCTTGAGTCCAGTTCTGTCCCCAAGTACGGAATAGCAGTTCTGTCCAGTTCTGTCATTGCTTGTAGTCGTCTTCTTCTCTTCTTCAGTAGCTTGTTCAGTGCCATCTGATCTGAGGCCATTTCCGCACTAGCCTGTTATAGCGCGATGATTCCAGAGGATGTTGAAAGTGGAATCATCGCGCTATAACAGGCTAGTGCGGAAATGGCCTGAGAGTGTCATCTTCTAGCTCTAGCTCTTGTTTCTTTTTAGATTGTTTCATCATAGGATTTTAATGGTAAAAGATATTAAAAATGGCTTTACCATGCTTCCTTCTGAACAGTACTAACAGATGTTAGATCTTCCAACAGTATCATCCTCCACAACTGCTGCTGCCCAGTAGCTCTATAGCACATCTAGTCTGGCTCCTCAGCAAAAGCCTGTCTGACATGAGAGATCGTACTAGCAGCACTGCTACTGTCAACATAGCCTCTGGCCTCATAGGAGTATGCAATCCCACCACTGCAGAAAGGTAGAGCTGTTAGTGGGGATGAATTATAGGGGCAGACAAATAGAATGACAAGAAACTTTAACCCTTACCTGGTCCCAGCTTCCTTCTGCCTTCTCAAAATTATGACAAAAGCTAACCTTTATAAAACTTCAGACTTTCCCTACAAAACTCCTAGCTACTTTCCTAAGCTCTGCTTTCAAAGAATGTAATCTAAATAAGGGAATAGCTGAATCCCTTTTTGCCTGAGGTGAGAAATCACTGGCATTAATATTGCAGTGAAAACCCTTGAAACGGATGCAAGGCCAAACAAAAGTGCCTTAAATTGGTAAAAGCTACCCTTAAATTGAAAGTACAAATACTTTTTGTAACTGTTTACCATTGGGACATGTAAATACGTCATATTCATACACACACACACATATACATATATATATATATATATATATTGTTTTAATTTATAGAAGCCAACCATTCTGCTTTCTGCAAATTTCCTTTAATTGATTACAGGGCTTCCAATTTAAATTTCTCATATGTACATAACTATTTAAATACTTTTAACACAGGGCAAACTGAACCTTAAAGAACAATGAATCAACAGCTCTATATTTTTTGTTGTTGAGACACCATCTTCACTGCCCACATGTGCAGAAGAGGAATGACTTCTCCTTTAATTATATCCTGTTTCTCCTTCTGTTTTGGTACAGATAAGAAAAATGTCTGCTAATCGGTCTTCTAGCACTGCTTGTCCTCTAAAACTTGCAAACTTTCAGCCATGGGGGAGCTTAATGCTGGCAAGTCTCTTTCAGATGTGCTGCTCTCCAGTAGTGACTCTACTCCACACTTGGAGACCTTTTGCTCACTTGCCATAATGTCTTTGCTGCTGCTTAGATTGCACTGCTCACCCTTTCCAAACTGCAACCTTGCAGTCTGGGGATAGTTTACTATTGGCAAGTTTCTTTCCATATCAATTCTGCTCCATACATGGAGATCTGTCACTCACTTGCCACGATGTCTTTCATGATAATTAAATCATACTGCTTGCCCTCTGAAACCTCCAGGCGCACAGTCATGGGGAAGCTTAATATCTGAAAGTTTGTGGCATTTCAAGTGATCTAAAGGGCAGTCTTCTCAACACCGAAGCTACTGAATTGTCTTTTAAGTATTTTAATTATGCTGCATTCCTAAACTCAATAGCACTTTCTTAAGCATTCCTCTAACTTAACTGCGTCAAACAATCTAACTTGTTTTTTTCTTCTGCTTCATCCTCTTCTGAAGAATTATCAGTTTCAGATTGGGTATCATCACCCTCCTTGAGAAACTCATACTCTAGTATTTCTGTTGTAGCAACAATTTTTAAACTGGTGCCTCTGGCACATCTTGCACCTACTTTGTCTGCCTTTCCTGCAATTTACCCGCATTACCACTCTCACTCCTTTGTTCCTTCCTGTCACCTCTTCCCTCTTGTATGTTTAATAATTTCATTAAGTTAAGACAATCTGGACCTGATATGCTGCACTTGAGCAAGTTTGTTGTTTTGTGCCTTCAAATCATTTCAGAGTTGTGGTGACCCTGAGGTGAATCTATTACAGGATTTTCTTGGCAAGATTTGCTCAGAGGAGATTGGCTGTTGCCTTCCTCTGAGGCTGAGAAAGTGTGACTTGTTCAAGGTCACCCAGTGGGTTTCCCTGCCTGAGTGGGGATTTGAACATTGGTCTCCCAGAATCCTAGTACTACCAACCAAATCACTAAACCATGCTCACTCTCCCTTTAGTGGTAGGTCTTGACAATTGCACAAGAAGATTCCCAGCATACCAATGGTTTAGGTAATAAAGGGCAGTTTAGGGAAGGGCATTTAGAATTTTCAGCCAGAGAGCTCTTGAGTCTCAGTAAACTACAAACCCCAGAATTCCACAGGATATTTAAAGTGTAATAATAGCACTCATAACAGGGTAGTGCAGAAAGGCCCAAAGTCTCAATGTAGAGATTGTAGCAGTTAGTGCTGCTGGCTTGTCTGACAGGATTTTAAGTCTACAGCTATAAGCAGACTTTTCCCCAGCTCAGTTTTGGAATTAGATACCCCTGTATGTGGTCTGTGGATTCAGTAGCATCACCTTTTAGGAAATAATGGAATAGTCAGCAGCCAAATGCATTGCACTCAGCTTTTTGCTACAGTATCACAATCTCTTGTCAGTGATAAGGTGTATACATCTGCTTGATCATTTGTTTCACAATCCCCAGTGAGATTTCTTCTCATCACATCACCAGCATTAAAGCAGGTACTCAAAGCAGAAATTAGGAAATGTACATTGTTAGACTACAGCTCCCAGACTCCACAGCTGGAGGATTCTGGAAGCTGTTGGGTGGGCATTATTCCAGCTGGCTGGTGGATTGTGAGAGCTGCAGTTAAGAAAAAAAGAATGTTCTAAACTGTGATCCAAAGATAGCAGATTCAAAGTTCCTAACAAGGTTAGGTTCCGAGAGAAGTCAATGTAGATTTCAGGGCAGATCAGCAAGAACCCATAGGGGGGTGAATATTTTATCTAGCCAGGCTTTTAAGTGAGCAAAATAGAGAGGAATATTTGTTTCTTGGATTTCAAATGGTAATTTAAACATATTTCCTAAAACTCATTTGGGTGCAAATAAGCCTGAGGGCTGCGATGAGGGGAAGCAATTGCTCTATTATTAGGGATCATCATTTTCCATTCTTCTTCGGCTGCACAAAGAGATCAGTGCATCTGAAGATGATTTTAATGCGTGAAACTTTATGCTAAAATTAACAGATTGATTAGTTCTACTAGACAAGATATCTCTGCTTCTACCCCTTTTATTTAGTATTTTATGCTCATAGCTGTTGCTTAGTTAGGAACAGAAAGACGTGTGGAAAGACCCTGAGCAAGAATGGGGAGGGATAGGAGCCACCTTGCAAGGCGATATTGACGCAAGATTAATTAAATCTTGTGCCTCCTTGAGGAACAATTTATTCCTTGAGGAATAGACAACATTAATTCGTTGGTTTTTAAGGTTCCAGCAGACCCATCTGACTCCTCTAGAAGATGAAAGTAAAGGCAAAGGATGCTGCTGTCTTAACCCATGATGAAATGCTTCATTCCCATCATTTATGCACACAAACATCTCCTGTACATCCTGTCAGCACAAACCACTACCCTGGGAGAATTCAAATTAGCATAATATTTGCATAAGATGCATACTTTGCATCATCTTTCAGATTTGTGTTCACTGTCATTATAAGTGAAATAACCACTCTCAGTACCCTTCCCTTTGCTAATGAATGACGTTTTGAGACACAACAACAAGGAACATTTTGAGACACAAGCAAGGAGCCACTTAAGTAATCTCATTGCCAACTAAAACACTAGCTCAACAGATCTGTGTTTTCATCTCTAGGTCTATAATCCCAACGTGCTGCACAGAACAAGGTTTTTATTATTCTATGTTTCTGGACATTTTGATTCTCACCTTATGTCCCCCTTCTCTCCCTTTCTGCCCCCCCCCCGCAGTCTTTCTTCATCTTAAGAAACAAAGGAAATGGCAGTAATGTCTCAGGTACAACCCACTTTTCATCTGTAACCAGCAGTTAATTTTTTTAAAACTATTTTTAGATTATTTCTATCTTGCTCTGTATTGTGAGATTTCAGAGATTTCAGAGCAGTGCATATAGATCATTAAACACCAATGGACTAAGCCATGATGGGAGAACATATGGCTCCACAGATGTTGTTGCACTTCAACTTCCACCAGACCTAGTCAGCATAGCCCAACTGTAGGAGCTAATGGGAGTTGCAGTCCTCTAGAGGGCTACACATTCCCTATCCTTGGACTATGTTGTGCACTGGCTTGCTGGCTAGCAACACATCCACTCAATTACTTCAGACCCCCAGCAAGCCAAGGTATTCCAGTTACATCCCTTCTTGCTGTTTAATTTTTTTTTAAAGTTACATTCTCAGAGACAGGAGCTTTCAATGCAAATTAATGGTGGGGTGGTGATAGTTTCTCATTCCACCAAGGCTTTTGCACAAATCTAAGAGTAGTTTTGCTGTTGCACTATGTAACCGTGTAGCTAAAAGTCTGAACTGAGAATCACGGGTTGCACAGGGACAATTTCAGATGGGTTGTGGTCCTTAGATCACTTTGAGGGAGAGAAGGTAATATGTCCACAAATAATATGCATCCAGGCCTTGTTTGTGGATATCTGTGGGGTAGGACCATATCTTGGAAAAGTTACTTTTTAGATTATAACTAAATTAAATATGGGCCTTAATGTGTGAGGAGATAGAATCAAGCGGTTTTGCAATGTCCATATTTATTTAGGGGCCTACTGTATACAGGCATCTTTTGCACAATGGTGGCATGACAGATGCACCATGCACAATGGGCACCAATGTGCATTGAAGTGCTCCCCAGTGCATGTCTAAACACTGACCAGTAAATGCCAAAGCACATCAGAAGAACCTAATATGCATTACAAGTGCCCAGTGTGCATTAGAACACTCTTGCTGGTGCCCTGATATGCATTTTCACAATTCACTAGTAGGGTTTTGTTGTTCCTCTGCAACAAAGCTAAGGATTGGTAAAGTTGTCCAATGTGGAATAAAAGTTATGTGATATAGAATCTCAGACTACATCTTCCAGAATCTCCAGTCAACATAAGAGTTGTAGTCCATTGAAGTAGCTTTTGCAAACTGATGGATACACCTTCTAAATAAATCATATCTAAAGGTTACTGCATTGATCAAGTGATGAGTCAAATATTATCAAAATTCTGGTAAGCCATATTGCCACGGATGCTCAGTATCTTACTATCTTACTTGATAGCTTACTTGGTGCAACTTGGGGAAAAAAGGACCGCAACTTGTATATGCTTTAGGCAGCGTAGCTAATGGTGAGGTTTGCTAGAAGTTGCAGCCCAACAATATCTAGAGGACTGCACTTTACTTACTCCGATCTAGTGCCAACATCCTCCTCACTGCAGGCTGCGACTACAACCCATCCAGCCTCTTCTTAAATACTTCCAAGCAAAGTAAAGCCCACAGTCCTGAGAGGCAATATGTTCTGCTGTCAAAACAGCAATTACCATTAAGATGTTGTTGTTGTTACTATCTTTATTTCTACCCTGCTTTTCTTCTCAGAGAACTCAATGTTTATAGAAAGCTTACTGCAACTTTTAAAAGCCTATATTATGATGGGTGTGTGTGTGAAATGAGTTTAGAAGTTTCACCTGTACCATGTTCTCTGTGGCAAGGTGTCCTATATTCCTCCTGTGAGTGTGATAAGTCTGAAGTCTTCCTGCAGCTGGTCTAAGATGGCAGATTCAGATTCTCACAGTGCTTCCAAGGTGTAACATGACAAATACAAACCACACCCCCAGCCTCTCTCAAAGTCAGATCTAGAAAGGAAGATGAGCAACTTGGCATATTGCATGCTGCATCAATTGCATGCTACATTGCATGCTACAATGCTTTGTAGGCCAGGGCTGAGGAACCTTTCTGGCCCTCCAGATGTTACAGTCTTCAATTGCTAGAAGACACACCCAACATAGTCAATGGTAAGGGATTATGTGAGTTGTAATCTACAATAATTGGATACCACAAGTTCCACACCCACTATAGTCCACATCTTTGTTCTCTAGCAGTCCCTCCCCTCAATTCCATGAAAATCCCTAATTTGCATGCAAAAAGTCCCAGATTCAACTGCTAACCACTGGTAGGACCTGGCAAGAACTCTCTAGCTGAGAACCTATGCAGTCAAGTATAGTGTGACTATTCCACATATGGAACTCTACTACAGTTTCCATTAGCACTCTCAGGACTCACTATTGCACTGCAATAGCTGCCCCCCCCGCAATAGCCATTTGATTGTCGCTGGACAGCAGGAGCAGAGAAATAGTTGGTCATGCCCCCATAGCCAGATGCAGACCAAGGCCATCTTCCACCAAGATCCCCTGGGGTCTTCCAGAGATCTCAGTACATGATGTCACTGGTTTCCATATAGCTATGGGAACAAGTCAGATACTTCTCTGATTCTTGTCTACACTCTGATCTCCCCAACAATGAAATGGTCACAGGCAGGGGGCTATTGCAGCACAATAGTGAGTCCTGGTGGGAGGACTTTGGGTGTTGAAGTGGCAGGAGGAGAAAGGAAGAGGCAGGAAGAGAATATCAACCTATGAAATGATTCAAAAAATACATGCACAAACATAAGGTGAATTTAAGCTTGCATATGTCACTCACAGGATGCTAGCCTCTTTATAAATTCTGGAAAGCCGCTCCTCTTTGTTCTCCTTCAGTTGGTAGGTGAAGACTATTTTATTTAAACAAGTATTTGGTGATTAACTGGTTCTGCAGAAAGGCCTTTAATGGGTTGCATGTGCTTTGCTTTGTTGTTTTTGAAAATGCTTTTATGCTGTTTTAATTATAATGCATTAAATTATGTAATGCATTGTTACACGTTTAAAGATACTTTTATGCCTTGTTTTAACAGGGTAGCTTATTTAATTGGTTTTTAGAACTTTTTTGTCATGTTTTTAGCAGTACCACATTTCTTTGTTTTTATCTATGCCTTGGATATTATGTTGGGAAATTGGTGGGATATAAATTAAACAAAAATAAAAAGAAATAAAATCAATGCAGATGATGCTGAACTAGATGGACCAATTTTCTGACTCAGAGGGAGTTCCCTGTTACCTTATGCTGTGTTTCAGAGGTCAGGGCAAAGTATTGCCTCTTTTGTAGCCAAATTTTCTCTGATTAATTAAATAGGTTTTGATGTTAAATATCACCGGGCTGGGTGCTTGCTTAGATTATTTTCTTACTAGAGAAGCAGCAAGGAGAGGGGGAGGAACAATCAATCAATCAGGAAGGGGGTACAATGAAACACTTGAGAGGAACAGTCAGTAGGGTGCTTAGGGGGAGAATTGGGGAAAGCAAAAAACAGTCTGTGGGTCTGTGAGAGATCTAAGATTAACTAGGAACGAGAGTAGATAAAACAGAGTTTATAAATTAGATCTGTAAATAATATGTAAAGAATGAGAATACTGGTATACTATTATGTTGTTGTTGTGTGCCTTCAGATTGTTTCATTCGTTATGGAGACCCTATGGCAAACCCATCACATGATTTTCTGGGCTGAGAGTGTATGATTCCACACTCAGTGGTCCCCCAGTGGGTTTCCATGGCTGAGCAGGTAACTGAACCCTGGTCTCCGGGTCATGGATCAACACTTAAACCACTACACCATGCTGTGTAGTTGCACTATACACTGGGGCTGCAAGCCACCTTCAGGCATCTGGGACAACTGTTGTTGTTGTTGTTATTATTGTTGTTACTACTACTACTACATGGAGGTGTGCACTTTTTGATTTTTTTAATTTTAATTTTTTAAAAATAAATCTAGCCTTTAATAGAGTAATTAATTTTTAGCTGGGGTGGGTGAGGAGGATGGAGGGAGGGGTAAGAGAGTCTGCAGACAAAAGATGAGATTTTAAGCTGGGACCGGTGTGTGGAAAATGAAAGGAGCATTGAGAGTCTCTTCCTTTTGCAGGAGAAGCTCCAGGGGTTGGGGAGGCCACATTTTTGGTCTGACAGGCTGCATGTAGTGCACTTTGCCCAGCCATGGTGTACTGGAAGGTTCAAGAGAAGATACATATTTATGAATATCATTAGTTTTTAGTATAATAAAATATCACCAATGCCTACTGCTCTTTCATCACCCTTAGTATATTGTTGTCATTTAAAAACACATAACCTAATTCAGTATTTCTTGAGTCTCAGTTTGAGGAAAGAGGTGGGTATAAAGAAGTCATAAGTGATGATGATGCTCATGGATCCAAGGAAACTCCTAGTTGGAAGCTGGTTATTCACAGTAATGAATGAGACCAGGAGCTATTCCTGAAGGGACTGAATAAGGCCTAAAGTTAGGAACCACAAGGTTAAGAGTGAGGGCTGCTACAACAGCTAGGCTCCTCTCCATCTCACTTGCATTTCAGGCCCTCTACTTTTGTATAATCTTTTTCTCCTCTCTGCCCCTACAGTACACTTCTATAAACCACATGAGAATACAGCCTTTAAAAAAAAACACCATGTTTAATAGTCTGTTGCAATATATTAATCTGTGATGCATGTTTTCATAAAAACAAACAACGAAAAACAAAACACTTTTATGAGATCTGACGGTGGAGGCAAGGACAACAGGCTGTGAGTGGAGCACACTCCCTTTCTACTTGAACGCAGCTCGGGCACTGAAGAGAGGGAACAGCAAATGCAATAAAATTCCCATCATGTTGGGTCAACAAGAACAGAAAGGGGCCTTTTTTTCAAGTGGTAATGGTCTCAGGGAAGGTGGGCCAACCCCTACTGCTCATGATCTATCTGCCATCTTGGCTACAGATGGCACTGTTGGGCTTGACAGGCAGTGTGCAACGGAGGATCTGTGACAGCACATCTGTGTAGAGTCTCAGGTTCCAGACGGGCTCCATATTCCAGCTCCAGTATCTGGCCAGGGAGGAGGCCACTGCCAAACTGACGTTGGAGATGTGATTTCAGAGGGAAGGCTGTTTCCCACAGCTATAGCATGAAGACGGTGCCATCCTCACGGAGGCTCCCTGCTCGACTGCCCCGAATGGGGCTGCCACTGCCGCTGTGACTGTTCAGTGAAGGCAGTGAGCCCTGAGAGCTATATAGAGAAAGGCTGTGCTGCAGGCTCTCAAGGAGACCACCATTGGGGCAACTGGTGGGCAAATCGCTCTCAATCACCAGGTCACCCTCTTCATCACTTTCCCCCTCCGCTGTGCTGCAGTTACTCAGGTATTGGGAAGCCGGGCTGGGTGTCTGCTGGCTAGGGGTGCTGTCCGTGGACACACCAGAACTGCCGGAAGCTTTGCTGCTGCGGATTATGTTGTTGCGTTGGTTGGCTGGCTTGACAGTGATGATGAGATTGTGGCTGTTGGCCACCATCATGTCCGTGACCTGGTCCAGGGACTTGCCTGCCACATCAATGCCATTAACTTCGAGAATCTCATCGTTCACAGCCAGAAGCCCAGTGCTCTCTGCCAGCCCCCCTTTGACCAAGCGGGAAATGAAGATGCCAGGCACCTTCTCAACCCCATGGGGGGCCACCCGCACACTGACCCCATCCCGGATGTAGAAGCCCAATGGTTTGTTTGACCCATGCTTATGAAGCCTCACACGCCGATGGGTCTCAGGCAGAATGTCCACATCAATGATGGAAGAGATCTGGCGGAAGTCCTGGGGCATTCCAATCAGCAAGTGGGGCTTGGCCCGCTGGTGTACTGGACGGAGAAGCCCCTTTTTCTTCCGCTGCAGGGAATTAGAGGCAAAAACGCTGGTGTCAGCTTCTGCTGCAAGGAAAAAGAGAACAGAACATGGGTCAGATGTACAGCTATGTGCTGCTCAGACTCAACCATTCATCCAGACTGGCAACAGACTTTACTTCTTCCCCTCAGTCATAGGTTGGAAATGTTACTTTTGGGTGCTAGAATCCTTTTGTGACATACACAGTTGTAACTCCTGGTTATGCTTATGTTTTTTGAGGAGGTCATTGTAGAATGCAATATTCTGCACCTGCTTGAGTAATGCTCCTTGTCCTGAGTGTGAAAAAACATCTGGGATGCTACCATCTTCTTGATCACTAATCAGTTACAGAGATGTACCTGGCTGCATTTTGGTGGCCCTTGTGCACCCTGGGAAGAAGGAGCTCCAGGATGTACCACCACAATTCATCAGTGGCCAGGATGATAGAACTGCATCTATAAGCACCCCAGCTACTATTGCACAACTAGAGAGAAAGTGGGAAAAAGGAAGCATCCTCTAGCCCAGAAGACGGCATATGTAGATTGGCAGAAGCTTCTGTAGGCTTGTTGGATCTCTGTCTTGGAATCCCTCAGAATTCCCTAGCTAGGCTGTCACTGTTTGTGCTACCTGTTAGATTCTGGGAGCTGAAGTTCAATATGTAACATTCGAATCTCTCTTCTTTACCTTCTTGTTTATCTACCTGTTTGCTACACACAGATCCATAGCTTCCTCTAATATTCCTCAAAGACTTAGGCCATTTCCACACAATGTCACTATAGCACAACAGCAGCGTGTTGTTTCTGATTTTGGAGCATGACATCATCACTATCCAGCTGCTATCCCATCCCAAGCATTGCAAAACCATTGTATTCTATTTCTAGAAAAAAATCCATTAAGAGCTCTGTGACTCCTATGATATGGTAACTTCAAAATCTGTCACCTCTCCATGTTTATTTTAAATTTCTCCTTTGAGTTAAAGCTTTTTATTTTCTTTAATACATTTTTAAGCATCATAGCGTGAAAATACAATATATACTGGTGTATCCTGTCCTTACAACATTGCTTTGCTAGCATGGCTTCCAAAACAAAAACAAAAAAACAAAAATGACCAATTCGGGGTGGTGGGGCAGGGTGATGGCAGGGATAGGGAGTGGCCAAGGACACTGTAATGCAGAGAGAACACCAGTGGCAATACCACTACTAATCCACTTAAGGTGGAAGGGTGCAGAAAAGTGAATTCCTAACCCAACAGTATCGCCTAAATGGCAATGCCAGGATTGTAATGCTACAACGTGCTAGTCATGTCAAGTGCGGAAATGGCCTTAGACTCTGCTCTTGAGTGCCAAAGGACACTGCGGTTCTGTCCAGCAACTGAATTGCCCATGGTAGATTTGCCTGGTGCACCTCCCTCCCACAGCGCCTCAAAATGCTGCATAGAGGATCAAAGCTATATGTCAAAAAGGGAGAGCTGGGGTGGGAGAAGACAAACTGTGGAAACCCCAGAAATGGAGTAAAGGCACCTCACAAAAACAAAGCCTTTCCACCCACAGAAAACAGATACTGATCTGTCCCACTATTTGTTTGCAAAAAGGGTTTTTTGTCTTGCTCCCATTTTACCCTGCCTTTCTACCCCTAGGTTCCCCCAGTGTGGCACCAGTTTTGAGCTACTGTTTTCTAATTACTTGTTTGTTAGGTGCTAAGATTTCCAGCTTGTACCAAAGCAGGCTTTTTAGTTTTATCTATCTGCATTTTGCCAGCTGATCTTTCTTCCATGAGATAGTTCCTCTCCTTTCACAAGCTTGGAATTTGGAAACACTTCAGTATGTTAGAATTTTGGTTGTTGTACAGTAAAAAAACGTTTGTAGTTTAGATTTTCTGATTATGAATGTGTCTTGCTGATTGGGTAGAGGGGCAAAGTCAGATAAGGGAAGCCAACTAAATGTGGCACTTTATCAATCCTGCAAGCAAAAAAGAACCACACAAAAAATGGCTTACTCATTACTCTTGGACACACCCTTGTCTGTGTTTTACAAAAAATGACTTTCCTCAGTCAGTGTGGAAGAGAGGAGAGCCTTTTGTAGGGCTCTCTCTTGTTGGAAGGTGGGTGAAGGAGGCATGGGGGAACAGCAAGGAGAAATAATGGTCATACAAGGCTGGTCTCCCCAATGAGTAAAGCAGTACATGTAGCACTACTTCTCCAGCCCAGTCATTCCCTTTGATTGGTAAACAGAGTCTCTGGCCCTTTCCGCACGTGAGAATGGAACCGCGCAAAAACGGGACTCACTGGATTTCTTCAGCATCCGGGCGAGTCCGTCAGGACGAGGAGCAGTGCGAGCTTGTCGCTCCGCACTGCTCTGGTGTCCAAAATGGTGGCTTCCAGTTGGTGGAGGCTCTCCACCAACTGGAGAAGCTCGCCAGCCTAAAGCCCACCCCCGGCAGATCTGCACTAGTGCGCGCCTGCAAATCTGCACCGGAGCGCATTGACGGAGCGACACGGAGTCGCGCGCTCCATGCTTTTTAAAAACCTCTTAAAAGAGGTTTTTAAAAAGCACGCTGTGTGACCAGTTCCAGTCACTCCGAACCGGACTAAGGTGCAGAACTACAAAAAGTAGTCCGCCCCAGTCCACTCCACGATGCAGAAGACCTCTGTCGGAGGTCACTCTGTGCCGTTTTAATAGCCCAGTGCGGAAAGGGCCTCTCTTTTACCACCTAAACTTGCTGGGTGCCCAGGGACAATGGAATATATTATCCTGTCACTAGTGCCAGTCCAGTTGACTTCTGTATGTGAAATAGGGAGGGCATGTCATCTTGCCTTTTGCCAACCCTGCAGTAACATTTGCAAGTCATTAGCATGTCACTGACAGATGGTAACTGCTTGTGGTATAAAAGAGGCTAGGACTCGATTTCACAGGGCCTCAGAAAGGACAGCCAGTTCAAAACCCTGTGCTGTGCAGGCTTCATTTGTACTGACTCCCTCCTCCCTCTCTTGTCTACCCAAATAAGAGTCTGCTCTAGGCCTGGACATATGGTACCTGCCAGTGCTGGAGAACCCAGCTTCCTCTTCTGGGATTACACACTTCATGCCAGGCTAGGATTAAAAGGAATATGAATAATTCAGTTTTAATCACACATTGAGCTATGGCCTTCAGACTTAACTCTATAGCTGCCAGTTCAGAGCAGAGAAGGGCAGACTCTGGTCTTCTCAGTTGACTGCTGGAAGAAAGAGGCATGTAAGGCCCTGCTTTGGGGGTCCCCAATATCAGTATGGTTTGGATGGGCACCATACCTAATTGGCATCATATGTAATTGGCAACACATTTTATTGGCTCTGATATCAAATTCAAGCCTGAAAGGTGACAGAAAGGTCAAACCGAGCGAGGGAAAGAATTTGACTGTAAATGTGAGAAGCGTAGGTCAACTCCAAGATTCCTCCAGGTAAGACTGAGTCATTTGTCAGGCAAATACACACCATTCCTGTGGATAACAGGCTTAAATAGAAGCTGGAATTTTCCAGGGAATCCAACGGTGAGGAGCCCACCAGGACACTGATTGACAGATATCCATCCCTTGTACACCTGGATTCTTTCATCTGTCCTCACAGCACTCATAATAGACAGTTATTACAACATCCATCATGTCTTTGTCAATCAAAGCACTAAGCCCATCAACAGGCAAAAGACTCATTGTCCAGAACAGGTTCCCTTTGTCTTGCATCTGGAACCTTCACACCCACAAGCCATTTTCAGGGTACAAATATCCCTGATTTGAGGAGGCCCAGTGCAGTCTCTCAAAGGCCTACCCCTCACTCTGTCTGGCTCCTGAATGAGAACTGCCCTTAGGTCCTACCTAAGCCAAAATACATTTCTGCTCTTCACTACTCTTCTGGACTGGTAATTATAAATCCCCCCAAATCCCTCAGCCTCTCTATAATTTTTCCTCTCTTTCTCTTTCAGCTAGCTCTTGTGTGAATGCGTGATTGTGTGTATCTTGTGTGCATGCATGAGTGAATTCCCCTCAATAAAATCATTTTATTAGACAATTTTGCTTGGTTTTTGGCTTGGCCTGACCCCGTAAACATTGGGTTTAAAAATCTCCCTAGGTTACCCTGCCTCTCGTAGTGCTACAGCTTGTGCTCTGGCTAATTCCCATTCCCCAGTATTTGGAGCACATTGAGGTATCCCCCACGGGACCCCAGAAATCAGGGTAACAGGCATCATCCTGGGTCCTCTGAAGGTCCTGGAAAATTGTGATGTCTTTCTGTGGCCAGCTGCTGAAAACACAGACAGCTACTGCCTGGCTACCTCCTGTCTTCCCCCAGCAACAAAATGGCCATGGGAGGGCATCCCAGCAGCAGATCAGTAGGGAACAGTGGAAGCAGAGTTACGTCTGGTGGAGCTTGATGTTCCACCACTGCAACCTAGGATCTTGGCTTAATATGAGTT
The DNA here is from genome assembly GCA_948474755.1 of Ctenosaura bakeri. Taxonomy (NCBI): domain Eukaryota; kingdom Metazoa; phylum Chordata; class Lepidosauria; order Squamata; family Iguanidae; genus Ctenosaura; species Ctenosaura bakeri. Next base: position 90,433 of record CAOLHI010003717.1, on the reverse strand, counting down.
TTTAGGTTGGCATCCTTTAGTGACATAAGCCAGTCTTATATTTTTATTTTTTTGGTCATTGTGGAAGCAGGAATCAACACCTCCCTCATATAATTAACCTGAGCCTCCTCAAAACTCACCTGTCTCTTATACTCCTGTCAACAGTGGCTAGTGGGGAGCATGTGATTGCCGAGTTTCAAAGCCATGCTGGGCCAATTCAGTGAACACAAAATAACTACTATTCAATTTGTATTGCTACAAAAAAGACCTCTCCTGGCCATAAAATGGCCTAAGGATCCTAAAAACATGTGGAAAATGCCCCTATTCCCCTAGGCATCTGGGAGCATTTTATTTTTATTTATTTTTGCAGGGACATGATGGGGGAGTGGCTTTCTAAAGTCTCCTGGAGGCTAATGCGGCCCCTTAGCTTTCCACAGTAGTCCACCCCTGTTTAGATGGAGGACCTCCCTTCCACAGTACTGTTGAAGAACCAGGGCGTGTAGGATTGAAGTACTCAGACTTTTCATTAGCAAGAATCAGGACCATCATCTCCATCTCACAGGCTTCCCTGTTCTCTTTTAGCTACAATTCTCAGAGAAGGTGGAGTGAGGGTGGAGATTTCTCCACACAAACATATTGTTGTGAGCTGTCATTTTTGTGACAGGCAGTGTGGTTATGTTTTGAGCGTTGAACTACAACCTTGAAGACTAGGGCTCACGTCTCTGCTCGGCCATAGAAAACCACTGGATGACCTCACGTGCATCACACCTCCTCATCCCCAGAAAACCCTGTGATAGGTTCACTTTAGGATTGCCATAAATCAGGAGGCACACAACAACAACAATTTTTACAATAATTTTTACAATGCATAGTATTTGGGGATGATACTGGTCTTAAGTGGGGAACTGAGATTAATTAACTTTACAAAAGTTTTGCTTCTGCTGGAAATGAAAGTTACCAAAACTAGTTTTTAAAAAATATGGACCATATTTTTATGAATATGAATCATCTTCTAGATGTGTTGGACTACAACTCCCATAACTCCAGTCACATCTGAAGGGCATAAGGTTGAAGGATGACTTACATGGACCAACACTCTATCTTTGGGGACATATGGTTGTCACGATGACCACTTCAGCTTACAATGAAAACATGCACAGTCCAGAGCAAGAAGGAGCTATAAAAATGAGTTGGAATTACATTAAAAATAGACAACCCCAAATGGTAAAACTAGAAAAATATGTATTCGTCAGAGGGAGGAATGGAGAAATCTATTCTTTGATCACCTGAAACTGATTAGGCTCCTCTCTCATATAATGGAAGATTGAGACTTTGAACGAAATGTCATTTCAGCTTGGTGTGATATGGAAGGAAAGACTAGAGAGCTAATGAGGAAGCCTGTGCTATTATGAAATACTAACTGGAGAGCAAGGCCAGCTCTACCACAAGGCAAAATGAAGCAGCTGCTGGATTGACAACAATCCCTTAGATATACATGTTAAGTTTCCCATCTGTTCCGTTCTGTTGGGTGATAGAGCTGTGTATGTCACACAGTCTGTCCTAAGCCTTAACTGGTCTGCTCCCCTTCGTGTAGTGGAGGATGTTCCTGTTCCATTATTGTTACCAGTACTAAAATAGGATTTCAATAGCAATCCAGCCAGCTTCTCTATGTGGAATAAGATAGGTGAGCCATCTTGGGCTTTGTTTCAGGTAGCAAAATGCCCTGGATCAGCTTTGCTGGAAAAAAACCCAAACAAACCCTCTGGGCTCTGTAGAAATAGTACTCAGTACTCAGCTCAGTAGGAGATGCTCTTACCAATTTTCCCTACCACTGCTTTTGCTGCAACAGACTAGCAGAGCTACCCCTCTCGAAAAAAGTTCAACGGACAACCTATCACTGTCTCAAATCAGCCAGCTAGACACTACACCTCAGACTTGTGCCCAGGATATGCAAACTGCCACCTTCCCCGTATAAGCCTTCCTGAAATCTAAAATCCTCAGCAGAGGCTCTGCTTTGTGCCCCAAGATTCTGTGAGATGAGGCTAGTGGGTACTCATGGCAGGCCTTTCCCTGTAGCAGCATCCTGACTGTGGAACTGTCTGGCTCCATCCCTTCTAAATTTCTGTAAAGCAGCTAATACTCTGCCATTAAAAGTCAGGGTTGCTGCTCTGGCTATTTTTTTAAAATTGTCTCTAATTTAAAACTATTTTAAAAGGAGGCCTCTTTTAAAATGTTGTATGTATGTATTTACTTTTTTAAATGTTTAACCCCTTGTATGTCACCTTGGAGGCCCTAGTGAGTTAGACAGTAGTGAACAAATGCCTTGTGCACTTTATAGCAGAAATGTGCAGACTTCAGTCTTGTGGGATCTAGTTTGTTTTTTTCCTACTTGATTCCTCTTTCCCAAAGATCTACCAATTACAGCTAGGTATCAAATAGTAGCAGAGTCTGGAAGGAACTAGATTCAAAATGCTGGTTAAGAAAGTAGAGTCAACTGTCTGCTACAGGGATGGGAAACCTCAGGTCCACACATTGGAAGTTGCCTTGTCTGGTCTGTAGCTTGTTTTGGTGTTATTCTGGTTGGCTGGGGGATTCTGGATTTATTGTCCAAAAAAGAGAGGGTTTTTTCAAACTCCAGATATGAGGTTATTTAAAGCTGAGCTCTGGGAACTGAGAGTTTTTTTAACCTTTCTCCTGAAATATGCTGTATGGAACTGAGCTCTGGTTTGTTGCCCAGAATCTGCTGCAGCAGAGCATGCTCTGAGTAGATATTCACCAAAGTGAGTTGTACATCGAATGGTTGGTGAAGTAAATGTCCAAGCTGATAAGAATTATATCTAGTCTGCCACTTTTCTTTGGTTCTGCCCTGCCCTGCACAGCCTCAGCCCTGCCCATGCTGGTATGCATCCAAATTGGAATTCAGCCTCTGAGCAAGAAGTACTCCTGTTTACTGCAACACATAACTGGGATGATCTGCACATGCAAGTCTACAACTGAGTAACAATGAGTCACATGGCATCTCGAGGGCAGGAGATCTATTCTAGCATTATAATAATACTGTTAGTATAGCTTGAGTAGATCCACAGCTCCCTTCCTGAGTTTTGGGACATCTTAGGAAGTGGGCTGTGTATTCCCGAAAGCTCACAGAATCATAGGAAGAGACCACTAGGGCCATCCAGTCCAACCGCCTGTCATGCAGAAACCCACATCAAAGCACTCCAGCTCATGCTATAATAAATCTGTTAGTCTCAAAGATGCCACACAATTCTTTCCTGTGTTGGTGCAACAGTCTAACATAGCTACTGTTGGGGATAAAACTTAGTCCTGTGTCACTTTAGATTCAAGATTTTAAACACAGATCTAAAACTGTGTTTAAAACATAGGCCTGTCAAAAGTAACTGGCTTAAAAGAGATGAACGTGGAGTCAAGGAGATAAGTGACTGAGACAAAGACTGCCATGGATAGAGATGGATAGGTCTGTCTTTCTTATGTTCTGACACTTCTAAAATTCTGCAGCATATGCTTGTTCCATCCTGTTTTCACTCCAGGTCACATTTGAGGGGTGGGGTGAGTCAATATAAAACATTCTGCACTTTTTTTGAGTGTTGCTCACAAAAGTATGCATTTTGGTGTGCCTTTCTGCCTAGAATGTCCATTTTTATGGGCCATTTTTGGATCGGAGACTTGCATTACAAAATTCAGAGAAGTGCAAAAACTGTAGAAGATAATTGCATTCTGGTTCATTCATTTATTCAGGAAGAATAGTTTCCTGCTGCTATGTGGATTCATGCTATAATATGAACCAAATGAATTTCACCATCATCTCAAGTCATGGCAGATGATTCTTTTTAGTTTTTTGCTTTCATTTTTAGTTGCTATTATTAAACTACAGAGACAAGAAATCCTTGTCATCTTACTGAAAATCACTTGGCGATCTACCAGTAGATACTTCTGTCTGCCCTGAATTCCTTGGATGAAGGACAGGAAACAAACAATAATTTAAGCAGAGTTCAGATTGCTGTGTAAAGAGAAGAGTGAATGGAAGTCCTTAGGCACCTCCTTACCTCGCTTCTGGATGATGATCCGAAGTAGAGGATTGGCTGATGACAGCGCCTTGTGGTAATTGTCATCATTGTTGATAGGCAGCAGGTCACCATGGATGTCTGTATATCCAAGCAGGACATCCACACAGGGGATTTGGTGGACTCTCTGGATCAGCTGGTAGAATTCCTGGAAGCCACCCACAGCCGAGCGCTTCATGGCAAAGCGACGGAACTCAGCATCAAACTATGTAAGGTGAAAAGAGAAAACAAGGACGAGCTTTGTGGCTTTGCAAAGACTAACATGTTTTATTTGGCTTTGTCCAAGAGGAGAAAAGAATGTTGTTGTGATGGTCGTGGTAGTGGTGGTATGCTTTCAAATAGTTCCCGATTTATGGTGTCCCTAAGGCAAGCCTATAATCAGGTTTTCTTGGCAAGATTTGTTCAGAAGGGATATGCCTTTGCCTTACTCTAAGAGAGTGTGACGTGCCCAAGGGTTTCCATGGCTGAGTGGGGATTCAAACCTTGGTCTCCAGAGTTGTAGTCCAATGCTCAAACCATACAGCACACTGGCTCCCTAAAAAATAGCATATTTTCCAACATTTCATAAATGAAAATCAGGATACTTGTGGCCAAGCTTTGTCAGAATGTGGCTAAGATGGCCATAGTTATTGGTGAGGAAGAACAGAGAGGCTGCAGTGGTTTGCTTTTGCCCACGTCTACTGGGAAGGGTAAGATTCTGCCCCTTCCTTTCCTCTCCCTCTTGCTGAGTTAATGGAGTGAAAACTACTTCTGCCCTTTGAATTCAGTTTGCAGCAATTGAAATAAGCTGAGGACAAAGGGAAGGAAGGAAGAAAGAGAAATGTGGACATTTTAAAGGTGGGATGACAGGGCTGTCCCTGCAAAAGAAGGACAGTTGAAGGGTATGAAAGAGTAAAGTATAAAGTAGCAAGCTGCTAACACCGCCCAACATATTCAGCAAAGTTTTGCTAGATGGCAACTGCTCATTATCAGATTTTTCAGTTCTTTTCTTAATCAAAATATTTGCGGGGGGGCTGTGTTCTCTTACTGGGTATGCCTACAAAGTTAAATATCCAGACTTTTTATGCTTTTAGATAGAAAGCTCTGAATGCTATCAATTAAAGCACATTGTCCAAAATCTAAGTGGTTAGTTACTACTAGAACAGACACATTAAATCAATTGTTGAACAAGGAATTAACATATAGATATTGATCCAGTAGTCAATAGTCTACTCTAGTCATGACTCACAACAGGATTTTTAGATTATAGAGCAATTATTTGGTCTTTTCTTCCTTAGCAGATTTTTTCCTGTTAGAAAAAAAGAGAAATGGTTGGGAAATATGGGCGACAATGAAGTTGGCATCACCACTCCTGTAAAATTCTGACATGAGGAAGGCCAATCATAAATACCCATCTGGAAGTATCTCTTGTTGTAGATGGACAAAGCATTCAGTAAAATCCTAAGGTTCCAGGGGCGCTGCTAAGTAGGCTATCAAAGAGAACACTTGACAAAAGTAAACCATAATAGGCAACCTCTGTCTATCTTCACTGAAGGCAGCAAAAACTGTTGCAGTATACATAATGAAGAACTGTGTGATCAAACAGCTTACGTACAAAGTATTAGTACCTGGCCTAACACAAGATAATTTGGTGTTTCTGTTTTATAATTCTTGTTCTTCTTTTATGGAATCATTGTTTTAAAAGTGGGAACCTTACTAGACACTGCTCTGCACTGAAGCAGTGTACAAGCATGGTCCCCAGCAACACGTTTGAAACTCACAGCATACATGTTACCCCAAACTGTGGGTGCCACAAGGGCCACCTGTGATGCCAGTACCTCCATGCAAAAAGTGGGGAATAATCAGCTCAAAATAGAATCATAGAATCATAGAAATGTAGAGTTGGAAGAGACCACACGGGCCATCCAGCCCAGCCCCCTGCCATGCAGGAACACCCTCAAAGCACTCCCGACAGATGGCCATCTAGCCTCTGCTTAAAAACCTCCAAGGAAGGAGACTCCACTACACTCCGAGGCAGCACATTCCACTGCCAAACAGCCCTGACTGTCAGGAAGTTCTTCCTGAGGTTCAGGTGGAATCTCCTTTCCTGCAGCTTGAATCCATTGCTCCTTGTCCTGGTCTCTGGAGCAGCAGAAAACAAGCCCTCTCCTTCCTCTACGTGGCATCCCTTCAAATATTTAAACATGGCTATCATGTCCCCTTTTAACCTTCTCTTCTGCAGACTAAACATACCCAGCTCTCTAAGTCTATCCTCATAGGGCATGGCTTCCAGGCCTCTCACCATTTTGGTCGCCCTCCTCTCGACCAAAGGCTTGCAAGAGGAGGACAACTTAGCGAGGCCTACCAATGTTTATGGGCTCACACAGGAAAAGAACCAGCCAAAGAGTAAAAGGTAACTAAAAATGTGTTTTATTGAGATACATTCAAGCACTCACTCACTCACTCACACAAGGCTAACCAAAGGAAAAGGAGGAAAGTGGAATAGAAGATGTTGAGGGAGTTGGGCAATATTTACCAGTCTGGAGGGAAGCAAGAGGAAGCAGTGATGTGGCTTAGGTAGGAACCTAAGGACAGTTCTTATTCAGGAATTGGACAGACAGAGTGGTGTTTGGATCAGCAAGAGCCTGAAATCAGGGATATTTGTACCCAAAAAATGTCCCAAGGGTATGATTATGACTCGCACTCCCAGCTAAGCAGACAATGGGAGTTGCAACACAAACAATAAAGTCTGGACAGAGTTAATGGGTTTTGTGTTTGAGTGACAAGGAGATAACGACTGTCATAATAGTTAGATTTTGTGGAGAGGTGGAGAAACAATACGAAAATGTTAGGGACCAGGGTTAAGTCAATCACAATTTGGTGGGAAACTTCCCTATTTGGATATTTCACGCCTATTGTATTCAGAGCAGCTGCACTATTGTCCTGAACTGACTGGGTCTTCTGCCTAGAGGTGGGTGGGGCTGACCTTCTTTGCCATGTCACATTTACAGTCAGGAATTTCCCTCTTCCAGAGTGAACTTGCCATCACCTCAGGTATCATTTATACCAAAACCAATTAATATGATGCAAATCGAATATTATTTGCCAATTAAACCATGCCGAGCCTGGAGGGCTCTGCGGCAAGGTATCATGCATGCCCAGAGATTATTGTTGTACAGAATCAGCAGGCTTGAGCAAGGCAGGAAGAAAAAGTGCATCAGATTTCTGTTCACAGAGAGAGACAACATATGTCTCTTTCCTGCTTGCGCAGTGTACATGAACTGATCATGGTCATTTTTAAATGGCCAATTATATAAACATGATAATTGAGGCAGAAAAAAAATAAAACCCAGATTTATCTAAGTCCTCTTTCCTTCTTGTATAACCTACTTCATCTACAAATATACACCTTGCTAATACTTGAGGAGAAACAATAACATATTTGGTTTTTTAGCGGAGCCCATTCCTGCACTTACACTGTTGTAGTCTGATTACTCCCACTTTCAACATCCTGTGGAATTCTGGGGCTTGTGGCTTACTGAGGTTAAAGAGCTCTCTGGCTGAGAATTCTAAATGCTCCTCCTTAAACTGTGAACCCCAGGATTCCATAGGATGTTGAAAGTATAGTGAGAAAGTGGCCAATGTCATTTACTCATTGTTCTTAGGCAGAATATAGATATTCTAAAATTCAACAATTAGAAATATAGCTGAGTCTTTGTATGAGATGGTTACCTGTTTATGGAACGATTTATTCATAACTGAGTACTTTCTGCTTCTCAAAAGGCAAAAATAAAGAGCAACGTCTGGTCTAATGCTAGAATAACTGGTAGACTGCATGTACGCCACACAAGAGGTTGAATCCCTAGTATCCCCAGGTGAGTCCTAGGAAAGACTTCTGCTTGAAACCTGGACAGTTGGATTCAGTAGAGTAAATAATACTGAGCTAGATGGCCAGATGGTTTGATTCAGTATAAGGTACCTTCATATGTTCTATCTGTGGCTCAAAGGTATTATTTTTAATTAATGCAGAAGCACAAAGAAACACAAACTTAGGGGCATCAAGGAGTTTGTTGCACATATATAAGATGTAGCAGCGTAAAAGCTAACCAAAGTGTGAACAGATATTTTTGGAATATGAAGAGATATTCTTGGGGATGTGCCTGATTCGGTCACCATCCCCAAGCCAGACTTGAAACAAAAAGTTCCAAAGGACTACAAACCACTCAGCAGCTTAACCCTTCTCTGACCCAATTCTCCAATTCCCTCCCCAATTCCCAAATCCATCCTGCATGAGATCAGGCCCTCCTAGCAATTCTGGGAGCACTTGCCCCTTCCTCTGTATTTGCTGGACGATGGCTTCCACAATCACTAAGAGGCAGGCAGGGCCAACGGACATGGGGAAGGGCACCCTATAGAGCCCCTTTTCCATTGTTTTTGTTCTGTTCTGCTTGTGCATTAAAAAATAAGGGTCTGCTGCAATTTACTGCAAACTCCTCTCCACCACAGTGTGTTAAAATAATACCATCAGCCCCTGAGAGAGATGCTGTTTTATCCCTCATAAGACTATCTACCACCTTCAGCCCTGATGAGTTTGTATGTTTTCATATTGCCTTGTCCTGAGTTAGTTGCTGTACTTTGATTTTGGCTTCTGAGAAGCCTTAGATGGGATTGCATCCTTAAAAGGAGAAATATAAATATGGAAACTAAAGGGGGGGGAAATAAAGGGATGGTTCAAGCCAGTCCTCAGATGAAGAATGTAGAAAACTGCCTGACTGTCAGCGAGATTATTTGTCTACAGAGATCATATAGCAATGCTGTCTGAGGATGATGGGAGTTGCAGATGTCAGGTGGGATAAGGCTATGCTTCAGAGTCTGCCTGCATGTCCTGCCTTAGGAGATGCTGTAGAGATTCAGAAGAGGGGAGGTTTGTAAATCCTACCTAGCTAGAGCAGGACTGTGATCCTACAGAGGGGACCTTTAAACTCAAGAGAGAGTTGTAGTACTTTAGTGGTGGAACTCCAAAGGGCCTGCATTTTCAGATGATAAAGAAACCCACCAGCCCTGGTTTCTCACTCTTTTTTGCGGGTGCCTAACGAAGGATCATATACACCATTGTGCTTCCAAGGGCGAGGCAATCGGTCTCCCGAAGACACCACGGCGTCCCCCTTGGCCACACGCGCCCCCCTCCCTCCCTCCCGCTTTCCAGGCAGGCTTTGCACGCTCGTCGGCCGGTCCCTCGGGGCCCATCCCGCCCGCATTCAGCGATCGGACCGGAGCCCCCTCGGAGGCCCTGCTGCAGAACGGCCAGCCCACCCCCGGCCTCGGAAGCCTGGATCGCGCGGCGCGTCGTTGCACAACCCCGCGGGGGACGCCGGCGGCTCCTCGCTTCCCTTTGGCCGGAGGGGACCCGGCGACACGGGGCCAAAGGGACCCCCACCCTCCGCCGGCACCGCGGAGGGGGGCGAAAGCAGTCGCCAGGCCCGGCGGGGCGGCTCGCGCAGCACCCAGGCGCCCGGGGCCCCAGGCAGCGCGCGCGAGGCGGCGGGGGCGCGAGGGGGCGCGAGGGGCCGCCGCGGGCGAGGGGGCAGCGCGTGCAGTCGGAAGCGCCCGGCGCTGCGGGCAGGAGACGCCGGGCCGGAGCGGAGCGGGCCGAGCCAGGGCGGGCTCCGTCGTGCACCTGCCGCTCCCGAGGGGGCGACGGCGCTGGCGCGGCCGCGGAGCGAGGGAAGCCGGGCCGGGCGGACCTCCGCCACCCGCGCCGCGCCGCGCCGGGGAAGGAAGGATGCGCCTCCGCCGCGGCGGCCGCCGGCTGCTCCTCCTCGCCCCCTCCCCCCTCCGGCAGCGGCCGCCCCCCTCTCCGGCCTGGGCCCGGCGCCGGGCTCACCTTGCTCTTGACCTCGATGACGGGCTCCGAGGTGCGCGCCGGCGTGCGGTGGTGCTTGGCCATGCTGAGCGGGCCGGCGGCGGGCGGCGGGCGGCGGGCGGGGGGCGGGCGGGCAGGGCCGCCGGGCTCCACCCGCCCCGCACTGCCTCCCGCGGCGGCAGCTCCCCCACCAGCGGCGACAGCCAAGAGGCGGCGGCGGCGGCGGCCAGGCGCGGGGACGGAGAACTCACCGTCCGTGACGTCAGCGCCCCAGCAGGTTGTGGGGGTGGCGCGCGATTGGCGCAGCCGGCCGAAGGGGGCGGGCGCAGAACGTCCGCGGGGCTGGGCTGGGAGGTTGCCGACCACGTCGCCCAGGTAACCGGGGCCCGGGCGGTCCCGGGTCTGTCCGGCGCCGGGGCCCCTCTCCTCCCGCCGGGCTCGCCCCTCTGCCGCGCGTCCCGCCCCCTTCCGCAGGCCGGGGAGCCCCTGCGAGGCGAGCCTTCGGGAGCGGCGCCTTCCCAGCCGCGGGACGGCCGCCGCCTGCTTCGGGAGCCCCCCGACCTTTCGGAAGGAGCCGCCGCCGCCGCCGCCGCCGCCGCCGCCGCGGGCTCTTTCTGCCCCAGGCGGGCCGCTCCCTCGGCTGGGTCGCGGGCCATTTCCGCACTATCCTCTTCTAGCGCGATGATTCCGCTTTCAGCCTCCTCTGGCATCCTGGGGTCCGGGCGGCTCCTCCCGAAACTGCAAACCCCAGGATGCCAGAGGAGGTTGAAAGCGGAATCATCGCGCTAGAAGAGGATAGTGCGGAAATGGCCGCGGACTCCGAGCGCGACTCCGACCGGCTGGCCAGGCGAGGCGAGGCGGGGGCGGGGGCGGGGGCGACCCTTCTGTCCCTTCCCCGTCCCCGTCCCGCAGCAGCGGAGAAGGGAGGCGGGGGAGGAGGGCAGCCGGACCCGCGAGGCGGGAGGCGGGGAGGAGGGGGGTCCCTCGAACCCCCTCCCAAGCCGGCCGTTCCGGTGGCCTTGGGGCCCAGAGGGCCTCCTGGCCGGGGAGGAAGGGCCGGCCGGCGAGCGAGTGAAGCACGGCCGGGGATGGAGAGATGTGCCCGGTGGTGCGCGCGCATCGCGCACACCGTCGCCTCTTTACAGCCGCAATGATAGTTGGTACACATTCAGGGCCAAGGAGACAGGCTTGAGGCTTAGGCCAGTGATCTGGTTGTCTTTCCAGCAGATCCGGGACAAAGTATCGAAAAATGAACGGAAACCTTTAAAATATTTGGAGGCGCCGCCGAATTTAAAAGGAACAAGGATAGAACGAAAATCTTATTTAAAAAAAAGAAACTCAGGAAAGAGGAGCTAGATGGTTTACTTAAAATAACTGGATTTATGTGGGAGAAGAAGATAAAACAGCTGGTATTCTGATCAAGAAGCAAAACACTGGACTTTTTGAAAATAACTATAAAAAATGGTCTGACATTAAAAACGATCTACAAAATTGGACAAAGTTAATGGGTAGAACTGCCGCAACCAAAACGAACACACTCCCTTAAATGAATGGTCTCTTTCAGAACTTGCCCATAATTGCAAATGAAAAGTGTTTTCAGAACTGACGGAAAGATCTATCAGATTTTCTTTGGGAAGGGGAAAAGCCAAGAATTAAAGCCAGAAAGGAAAGAAAGAGGCAGCTGTGGACTCCCTGACGTAAAACTTTATTATAGTGCAAATTGTCTGGGCTGGGTGACAGACTGCAAAATAAAAGGCTACTGAAGGTATAAGCTCCAGATTTGTGTTTTGGGTGGCACGTCTACCTTTGGTGTGACAAAGCAAAGATTGATAAGGACTTTTCACATCATTTGATAAGACATTCAGTATTTGCAATCTGGACAAAATTCAAATGCAAAACTTATAGAAGAATTCCACAATGGCTGTCTCCACATGAGGCTTTATTTAGAAGATGAAAGGACTCAAATGAAAAATGAATTCATTATAGAGATACTTTAACAGAAGAAGACAAAACTCATTTCAGACTGAAGACAAGAGAGGAATTAGAAATCAACAGTTTCAACTGTCAGTGCTTTCTCTATTTACAATTAAAAGAAAAGTTCAAAATTGACCTGAAGCATGAAGGTTTTGAATAAAGTAAACAATTAAATGAGTTCAAAAAAACAGTTTTTGAGAAACCGGACCATCTGTCTCCCCAAATTTACCAGATCCTCTTAAATCATGAACTGGAAACAAGTGGTCAAAGAGGTTATGATAAAATGGGCCTAAAATATAGGTTATGCATTACATTTAGAAAATTGGGAAAGAACCTGGAAAAAAATACTCAGAAATTCACATCTACACAAGGTTTGAAAGAAAATTACTTCAAGATGATGTTTAGATGATATTTGTATCCAGCTAAACTTAATAAAAAATTTCAAAACAAAGAAAAATAATTGTAGGAAATGTGAAGAGGAAAATGTTTCATTCTTCCGTATGTGATGGTCTGGCTCTAAAGCAAAGCAAAGCAAAGGGGGGAAAAAACCCCTGAAAGAATGTACATAAAAATATGACTGAAATGTTACAGATATACATTCCATTTTCCCAGAACTTTTTTGCTAAATGAGTTAAATTATGCACAGAATATGAAGTATTGGAGGATAATACTATATATCAGGCCTGCACAATATATGGCCTGGGGGCAGCATGCAGCCTGCCAAAGGATTTTGTGCAGCCCACATTGCTCGTGAGCACGAGAGCTGGAAAAGGTTGCAGCGGTTAGGTTGCTGATGGTTTTAAATGAATCCAACTCGGCCGTTCCCTCCTCCTTCCCTCCAGGGGACAGCAGAGAGCCAAGCTGATGCTACCTTTTGCTCTTGGGCAAGATGGCAGCAGTTGCTTCTTCTCTCTGTTTCCCTTGGATGGGTGGTGAGGGTGGAAGTGCCCAGGAAAAGGAGAAGACCACCTGGGGCTGGAGGGAGCAAGAAAGGTGGTCTCCTCCTCCCTGAGCAAGCCAACATGGACTGTTACATGGTGAACTAGGACCTTCTGGGGGAAGCAGCTTATTACAGGTCAGTGTCCTCATTAACTCCCATGCATCTTAAACTGCATTGGAAAAAATTAAATTGCATTTAAAGATTGCATTTTAAAATGCAAATTAGGTCTATTCTGGTGTGCACCCTCATAAATTTCACCCCCCTACACCATCTGAAATTCCCCTTGTTTATCCTCCAAATCTATTTTCTTTCCCCTTCCTCATAAATAATACTTTTTTTCTGCTACCCCAAGTTGTTGCCCTCCCCTTTGATCTTTTGCAATTTTTTTTGCAAATTACACACTGCTACATTTCTTAAGACATAACTCTCTTGTCTTTCCAATAATCCTATTTATTGGTTTTGTGTAATCACGACTTGCCATATCTGCATTATCTCAGTCATCCTAACAACAGGTCAAGAGGGTATGACAGTGGCCATTTCTGCCCTATACTGTTACAATGCTCTTATTCCATTTTCAATATGCTATGGAATCTTGGGGTTTGCAGTTTAGGGAGAGGCCTTTAGAATTCTCACCTAGAGAGCTCTTTGGCCTCAGGAAACTACAAACTCCAGAATTCCACAGGATGCTGAAAGCAGAATAATAGCACTATAACAGGGTAGGGCAGAAATGGCCAGTGTAGTGAAATTTAAGGAAGGAGGTTTCCTTAAGATCGCTGGGTGAGTTTGTAGCAGAGGCAAGATTTGAACTTTTCAGCCATGGAAAGCCACTGGGTGACCTTGGGTGGATCACACACTCTCAGCCCCAGAAAATCCAGTGATAGGTTTGCCTTAGGGTCCCCATAAATTGGAAATGACTCAAAGGCACACAACAGCAATAATTCACCGAGTCTACTCTGATGAGATAAAAGCTTACCCAGAGTTAGAAAACATTGTTTTTTAAGACTATAACTCATAGAATTCCCCAGTCAGTAATCATACTACCTGGGGTTTTGGGAGGTTGTAGTTCACCAAAAGGAACCTTTGGGAAACTCTTATTTGAGAGGATGTCATATAGAAGATGGAGCAAGCTTGTTTTCTTCTGCTTAAGAGATTAGGGGCCTTTCTACACTATGCTGTTGTAGTGCTATTATTCCATTTCCATCATCTTGTAGAATCCTGGGATTTACAGTTTAGAGAGGGGTATTTAGAACTCTTAGCCAAAGAGCTCTTTGGCCTCAGGAAACTGCAAACCCCAGAATTCCATAGGATGTTGAAAGTGGAATAATAGCACTATAACAGTGTAGTGTAGAAAGGCCCTAGGACACAGAGGAGGCTTCAAACTGCAGAAAAAGAAGTTCCACCTAAACATTTGGAAAAACTTCCCTATTTTCCCTTTTTTATGATATGGTTTATTTTATTTGCAAAATAGTTTAATTATACTATTAATTATACTATATACTATAATTTTAATTAATTGTACTACAATTTATTTTGCAAATAAAGAACATTATTATACTATTATTATAACTTTACTTGGAAAGTGAGGCACTAAAAACCTGTTTGCAGCTCAAAGAAGTTTAGACTATTTAATTTCAGCCCTTACCCTACTGCCAAGTTGTGCATGTCTGCTATATATGGTCATGGCAGCTAGAATTGTTTTTGCTAGATACTGAAAGAACAGACATATCCCAGAGATAGAAGAATGGTTAATTAAACTCTATGAATTTAATGTATTAGATAATTTAACCCTAAGCATTAAGGGGGAAATTACAAGGTAAAAATGAAAGAGAATGGCATCCTTTAAAGAATACTTGAAGCAAAAGCTGGGTACTGTGTCACTATACAGTTGAATTAAACTATGTGTAAAGTTGGGAATGGATTAATGAATAATGTGACTAGAATAATAATAATAAGTATATATTTATACACTCACACACACACACACACACACACATATATATATATTTGTTACCCTCCTCTCCCCAAGGCTTGAAGCAGGGTACAGAATAGACAGAGGTAAAAATCATAGTTAAAATACACAAAGAACAACTAATACAAATATACTATAATTAAAATATATCATAGTTAAAAGTACAATTAAAAGCACAATTGGAAGCACAATTGGAAGCACAATTAAAACTAGACTGGGTAGGCTTGCTGGAAGAGATAAGTCTTTAGTACTTTTTAAAAATTTGGCCAGCATATTTTGCTGTCGAATCTCTTCTGGCAGATCATTCCACAGTCTAGGGCTGCCCGGAAGGTCTTCTGAGTGACTGTTGCCAGTCTAGTCCTAACGAAAATGTAATTGTAAAATTAGTGTCAATCATATTATAAGTTTATTTATTTGTATATTTGTAGGCAAACCATCTGTGTTTTGTTGAAAGATCTTGGGACAATAGGACTGATTACTGATTGGTATTGGGAAGCTAGAGGAAGCATGTAAAGCCAAGGTTATAAACCAAACAAGAGAAAGTAGGAAGTAGATAAGAATATAGATAGAGGGTCTTAGAAGGTAAATTATTTATTATTTATTAATTACTAATTATTTATTAATTACATAAGATAGCAATATTGTAATTAACATGAAAGGAATGTGAAAAAAATAAGAAATAAGAGAAATGATGTTAGAAATAAGAGCAATATATTGGTAATTAAGTCATGTATTATAAATGTATCATTAACAGGTCCTCATTTATATTGTACCAATTATTGAAACTAATAATTTCAATTCAGAATTTTATATTTTCAAACTTAGTGCAATGGATTTATGGATATTACTTGTTAGTGATTCTAGTCTATTTGTTTTAACAAAAAGCTATTTAAAAATACATATAATTTCATTTTTTATAATATCA
Organism: Ctenosaura bakeri; assembly: GCA_948474755.1. NCBI lineage: Eukaryota > Metazoa > Chordata > Lepidosauria > Squamata > Iguanidae > Ctenosaura > Ctenosaura bakeri. The sequence continues at coordinate 74,722 of CAOLHI010003717.1, read as the reverse complement.
TCCAATCAGCACCTTAGCTTACTTGTGATGGGCTAAGCGATCAGTAGTGCACCTATGACATTTTAATTAAAGAAGACAACATGCTGGATTGGTGGGTACAGGAAATAAAATGTGTTGATGCGTTTAAAGTAGGAATGGAGACATGGTGCAGTGGTTTGAGCTTTGGATTATGACCATGGAGACCAGGGTTTGATTCCCCACTTGACCATGGAAACCCACTAGGTGACTTTGTGTGCATCACATGCAGAACTCCCAGAAAACCTCATGATAGCTTCACCTTAGGGTTGCCATATTGGAAATGACTTGAAGGCAACATAAGGATTCTTTAGCCTTTCACTCTCATCCCTCACAGTTGGCCAGGCTGGTCAGGGTCAATGGGAATTGGAGTTTGACACTGGGAAGACCACAGTTCCAACCTTCTGTTAGAAGGTGTGCTCTTATGTGTCATCAAATTATATTTGATTTATGGCTGCCCCAAGGCACACCTATCACAGGATTTTCTTGGAAAGATTTGTTTTGAAAGGATGTGATATTGCCTTCCTCTGACACTGAGAGAGTGTGACTTGCAGCAAAATGGATCCTTTCTCTTTTTGACTTTATCCCCAGCATTTTATGTCTGGCCCTGGGAGATGGGAAATAAGAGAGAGGAGAATGATTAGCTGGAGAGAAGAACTTCTGCTTCAGAGTATGCACAACATATTATTAATTTGAAGTTCTTTTTCAGGACAGAAAATGTGCCATTTTTTTGTCCAGAATCCTTATAAAGGAGGCAATGGAGGGGAGAGGAAGTCTGTCCTTAGATTCACTGTGCAGCTCCCTGTATTCCAAGACCATTCATGCCATTTATAGTATTATGATTCCATTTTAGCTGCCATGGCAACATCTTATGGAGTCCTGGAAGTTACGGTTTAGGGAGGGATATTTAGAATTCTCAGCCAGAGTGCTCTAGTGCCTCACAAAACTACAAACCCAGGTTCCCACAAGATAACAGCTATAAAAGTTAAAGCAGAATCATAGTGCTAAAACTGAGCAGTGCAAAAGAGCCAACAATCTTAGAATTTCCTTCATAGACATTCCAATTTTTGTGATGTTTCTTCCCTAAAAACAAAAACACCTGCTTTCTCTGTCCAAAAGGAATAATTCAAATTATCTTAGAATATAAGAAATACCAAAATGAAACATCTTTATAGCAATCTAAATATGGCAACAAAGACAGAAAAATAAAAAATGCAGAGTTAAAGCTAACAGTTAGTAAAACTAGCAGGCAGTAAATAAAGGTCAGAAACACCACAATCAAATGATTGTTTAATGAGAATACCTTTGCTTGTTAGCAGAACACTCATAAATATAAAGATGGCCTAAAGATGACTTGGGAGATAGACTTCTGCTTAGGGAGGCCACCACCAAGAAGGCTGTCTTGTGCTTTACTATCAATCATGCCTCTAAAGGCAATGTCAGATAGAAGATGGAAGCAACCTATACTCTTAGAGTGTGCCAACTGAATTGTCATTCCTTTGCTCTCTTGGCAATATTTTTGTTTTAAACATAATCAGCAGAGAGAATCTGCAAATGAAAATTAAAAAAAATTGGAGAAGAAACACGAAGGATGAAGGGATGTCAAGATATGTAAAGATTTAATTCAAAAATGTAATGATTGGAAAGTCTAGAAACAAAGGCTATTAGTTCCTCTTTGCTGTTTAAAACAACAATGTTACAACAAGCTAAATATGAATCAATAGTGTGGTGCAGCAACCAAAATGCTCCATCAACAGGAACATAATGTCTAGATCAAGGGAAGCAGTAGTGCAACTCTATTCTGCTTTATTCTCACCTCATTTTGCTCTATTCTTTCCTGTGTCCAGTTCTGGGCATCAAGTTCATGAAGGATATTGACAAACTGGGATGTGTCCAAAGGAGGGTGACCAAGATGATCAAAGATGTGGAAACTAAGCCTTATGAACAACAACTTAGGAACTGGGTATATATATCGTGGAAGAGGGAAGATTGAAAGGTGACATGATCGTCATCTTTGCATTTCTGAAGATATGTCATATAGAGAGAGCTGGCGTGGTGTAGTGGTTTGAACATTGGACTATGACCCTGGAGACCAAGGTTCAATTCCTTGCTTGGCCATGGAAACCCACTGGGTGGCCTTAGGCGCATCACATACTCTCAACCCCTGAAAACCTTGGGTTAGGTTAGCCATAGGGTTGCCATAAATTGGAAACAAGTTGGAAGCACACAACTAAACAATGTCACGTGAAAGTGAGCTTGTTTTCTGCTGTTTAGAACACAAACCATAAAGAAGAATATTTTTACTGTAAGAACTGTTTGACAGTGAAATATACTGCTTTGGAGGGTAGTGAACTCTCCTTTGGAGCTTTGATGGGTATCTTTCAGGAACGCTTTAGTTGTGTATTCCTGCATGACAGGGGATTGGTGTAGATGGCCCTTGTGGTCCTTTCTGGCTCTAACATTCTATGAATTTGGAAAGAAAAACTAAAAATTTAAAACTGCTACCTGATAAAGTTGTCTCTAGTTGAAAAATGTATATAATACACGTGTTGGTATTTAAGATGCCACATGATATTTCATGTTTAAGAATCAGCTCGATTCTTCCTCATCTTCCCATGTTTCCCTTGCCAGCTCCAAATATAAGACCCAGAGTTGGTTTATGCTTCATTCTTCACAGTTCTTAAAAATATGAGTGAAATAAAGTTGCCGATGGCAAGTCTTCACAAGTGTGAGTCAATATACCCTGACTACACAAGTTTGTTTTAATGCCATGAATATTAACTTGAAATAAAAATTGGGGGGGGGGGGAAGCACAATGATGCTCTTCCTTATTTATTTTTGGATCAAAGCCTTCAGATCTTTTTGCTGTCACATTAACATTTGCCAAGTTTTCCTTCCACCACAGGGTTTTGAAATTGACTTTTTAGACATGAAAGAGATTTTTCTCACAGTTTTATTACAAGTTGTTTTGTTTTGTTTTGTTTGATTTTACCCTTTAAAAGAATCTCCAGGCTTGGCTAGGCTTGGAATAAAATTTGCAAGACTTGGGAACAGCAGTCCTGCCAGTATTTTTTCCTGTTCCCTGTTTACATATCGTTTTTGTAACAGTGCGCCATGTGATTTGCCATATCTTTCCTCCTTGATCCTGAAAAGTAAGAAATGTAGGATGGTCTCTCCCGATGCAGATTGAGTTTTAGCATTATGTAGAAAGGGAAAATCCAGTTTCTCTACACTAAACCTGTTATTAACCTGGATGATGTCCTTCTCTAGCAATCTTTTATTCCATCCATTGTGCAACAGTGACTTTTTGGTCCTGCATGTGTATTGTGACATATGCATGTGTAAGCTCTTAATTGGATGCCAGCCAATGTCTCAGGTGGTAAAATAACTTGTGTAGTGTGCACTGCAAGGATGATGTTTGCTGAATGGGAAACTGTTCTTCAAATCTTATTGTGATGAAGTTCTAGGGGTGTGGCTATCTGAAGTGCCAAGGCAGCCTGGAAGAGAAACCCAGCCCAGCAGTGTGTGGGAGGGGCTTGTTGCTGAGAGAAGAAGCTATATAGAGCCAAGTACCTGGGAGTATTGTTATTCCTTCTGTTGATTGGTTGGCCCCTTGCCAAACCCTGTCCCGGGGTCTACAACTTTGATATAAAATTAATCTAACCCACCAGAGAGGTCACTCGGAGGTGCACATAACCCATAATGGTCATATGATCGAAAAGAACCAGATCAGGCCAGTAAATCCCCAGTCAGGTAGCAACAGGAGACCTCATGTTGTGATAATCCATGGTGAACAAAAGGTCTTTAACCTTTTAAGGAATCCACTTGAAGGGAGTCAAAGTGTGCCCGGAAGATTGGGCACTGGAAGCAATAAAACCTTATCAAATCCATCTCCAGAAACTCACACCACAGCCTCAAAGCTCAAAGATCCTGTTATTTAGATGACATTTTGTTATCTTCTGAGAAATGCCAGGTGTAGAGGTGTTTTTCTTATTTTGTTTGTGTTCCCTGGGAAAGGATTTGCCTTCAAAGTAAAAATTTTCCTACAAATAGTCTCTGTTTTGGGCTAGTTAGGCAGGAGAGGCAGGGGCAGGAGAGAGAGGCAAGGATGCCTCCCGATGACTGTGATGCCCCCTGACCGGTCCCCTCCCTCCTCAGCATCTCTTTGCTGAGCTGACTGCTTCTCTAACCGGAAGACTTCAGGAGAAGGATAGGCTTCCTATCCTATTTCCACTTTTTATTTCTAGTAGCCCTTTGGATGTGTGTTGTGTGTGTGCGTGACTGCAAACTATTGTTATTCAATAAAGTCATTCATTGGACCTTTATGTGTGATTTCTGACTGAGCCTGACCCTGTAAACATTGGGTTAAAGAACCTTAATTACCCTGCCCTCTTTGCATTTCTAAAGCAGTGCTCTTAACTAATTTTCCCCACAGGAGACAATTTTGACAGGCGTTGGGAATCCTCAGCAAGCAGGGTAGCACCTTCTATTACCCACAATGCCAGCTTCTCCTTGAACTTGTGCTTCACCTGAAAATCTAAAGATATAATTGAACTCTCTAAAAAATGCACTGAGGAAATGTATCAACCTTGACTTACATTGGAAGTCTAAAATGCTACTTTATTTTTATTGTTATCTTAATAAATGTTACAAAAAGTTCATTTTTGTAAACACTGACTCAGCTTGAGTTCTCTGCAGTATATAAAGTAACACCGAAAACACACTACCATAAAATTATTAAGTGGTTCTAAAGAAACATTGAAAAGCCTCACCCTTTTACACAAAGGTGGTGTTATCAAGGAGGAAGACAGAGCTGTGTGGTGAAGACAGGGCACCTCATCAAATTGGGAGCGGCCACATCAATCAGAGAAAAATAAAGGCCTGTCATAATTATGTACTCTGCCTTCAGTTCTATCATGGACATAAATGAAATAAGTAAATGTAAGTAAATTGGCACTTTCTGTTCACAGCAACTAAATTATGCAAATTCTTTGCCATGACCAAAGAGCCACCACGGGCAAAGGAGGAATGATGAATGCAGTTTGAATGCATTGGCTCCAGTGTGCTAGCAAGATGATTCTAGATGATGTAACAGGTAAGATGCATCGACCATTATTTTGAGGGGTTATGTAATGTAATCTCTGCACGAGTAGTTCTGCATTAATGGTGCAATGCCTTATGCTGAATGGCAACCTTGCACAACTAAACCTGTCATGAACCGAATTCACACACACAAATAGAACAGTGCTTAAACACTATTTATTAGGAGCACGATACTTCGTACAGGACTTCAGTGAGTGCACTGGAGGCAATTAGCAAGATTCAAAACATAAAATACAAAGAGTACATCTTCCCGCCTGCAAGAGACCTTGAAGTCTTGGTGCAGCCTAAGCTTATCAGTGCATTCCTAGCTTTTGTTTATCTAATGCTCTCTGGTTCTCATACCTTGTTACAAGCAAGCTGCTACTTAACTCCTACTACATATCCCATCACTAAAATATGGAGGGCTACCCAACACCCTGCCCGTCCTGCAAAAAAAAAAAAAGGAAACAACAAGTGAAACAGGACTTAGGAAAATGAATCAGTATAGCAAACAATAAATAGGGAGAATGGGGAAGGTTGGATATTTTGGAAGAGAAAGGGAAAGGGGGAGGCAATAACTGAAACAGACTTATGGAAAGCATTAGCTAAACAGGGAGCGGTGAAAATGTTGATGAAGGAACAGCGGCGCATGTAGTCAGGTCACTCTCTGAAGAAGAATTCGAAGGAGCTGGGTTCAGTAAGGTGGAATGAGAAACAGGATGAAGAAGTTTGTAAGTGTCAGGTAAAGAAAGTTCAAAAGTGACATCATTAATGGCACGTTTGACTAGGAAAGGACCAAGATACTTGGGGGAGAGTTTTTTGGAGGGGCTATCAGTGGCAATGTTCTTGGAGGCGAGGTAGACGAGATCACTAGGCTTGTAAGTAGGATTGGGGCAGCGCTTTTTGTCTGCAAAGTGTTTGTGAGAAGCTTTGGAAGACTCAAGGGCAGAGTGTACAGAAGTCCAAGTAGATGATTTTTTTAAATCCAAGAGGCAGGAGAGGGAGGTTGAGTTGTAGAGATGGCATCGGAGAGTGCTGGAAATGGCTTTGGGTCGGTGCCAAAGACAACCTCAAATGGAGTTTTGCCAGTGGAGGAGTGTAGAGCTGAACTGTAAGCAAATTCAGCAAAAGGCAGAAGGGAGGCCCAGTTGTTTTGGTTGGAATTGATGAAGCAGCATAGGTATTGTTCAAGGGTTTGATTTGTGCATTCAGTTTGTCCATCAGTTTGGGTATGATAGGAGCTGCTGAGTTTTTGAGAAATGCTGAGGGATTTAAGGAGTGAAGTCCAGAATTTGGAGGTGACTATGGGTTCGCTATCTGAGATGATAGTGGAAGGGAGTCCATGGCCTTTCCAAATGTTATTGATGAAAAGGTCGGTCAGTTTCTTAGCGGTGGGTACTTTTTTAAGGGAAATGAAGTGAGATTGTTTAGAGAAATGGTCAGTGACGATCCAAATGGTATGGAAACCACGGGAGTTGCGTAAACCAACAACGACGTCCCATGAAATAGTATCCCAAGGTGAGAAGGGAGCAGGAAGTGGTTGAAGAAGTCCATGTGGTTTAGATGTAGATGACTTGCAGGTGTTGCAAACAGGACAGTTTTTTCTGTATTCTTGTATGTGTTTGGTGAGACCCGGCCAGTGGAAAAGTTTCCTGATTGAATGTAGAATTTTAAGGAAACCAAAATGTCCAGCAGGTTTGGAGTCATGATATCTTTTCAAAATTTCAGTTCAGCAAGCTAGGGGGGACATAGATCTTACTTCCGATGAAAGCCAAGTCATTGAACCAGGCAACTGAGTCTTTGTGTGTTTGTAGCCGGGTGTCTGTCAGGTAGGTAGACTTTATTAATTTTTTTAAAGTATTTTTATTAAGGTTTATATTGGAAAAAAAACACCCTTCCCCACTTCCAAGCTTATTTTCCAGTTGATTCTGCTTGTTTCATTCCATTCATACATAGTTTCTGCTTTTGTTACATCTTACATTGTTACATTGCTGCTTTGTTACATTGCCTTGTTACATTGTTATCTTACATTACATGCAATCTTGCTTTGTTCCTCTTTCTTTTCTTATGCTATATCTTTATCCAATTCAAGACTTCTCTCCATTCCCCTTTCAAAGTTCTGGATAGGTTTATTTTTCAATGAAGATGTTAATTTTTCTGTCTCTACCATATCCAAGACTTTTAGTTTTCATTCTTTTATATCAACATATTCCCTTTCTTTCCAATATTGCGTATATGTCAATCTTGCAGCAGTTATCAAGTATAATAATGTCTTCTAATGGCATCTTATTTCTCTTTGTTGTCCTAACAGACAAAATTCTGGCTTCATTTCAAAATTCAAACTATAAATTCTCTGAATTTCATCATGTATTTCCTTCCAAAATTTCCTTGCTATCTTACAAGTCCACCACATATGAAAGAATGACCCCACCTTTTCATCACATTTCCAACATATTACATTTCCATTTTTAGTTATTTTTTGCAATCTTTCTGGTGTCATATACCATCTATGCAGCATTTTATAAACGTTTTCTCTTAGATTTAAGCTTGATGTAAATTTTATATCTGTATTAAAAGCATTTATCCTTCCCAGGAGAGACAAGTTTAAATGCATCCATTTTTCCATTTCACTTTTAATGTCCTTTCATATCTTCAAATAATGATTATCAAATATTTCTTGATTTTTATTTGTTATTATAATACCTAAGTATTTTACTTTCTTAGTAATTTGATATCCAGATCTTCTTTCCAGGTCCATTTGTTCTTTTTTTGTTATATTTAGTGTCAACATCATTGTCTTTTTTCTATTTATCTTGTATCCTGCCATTTGTCCATATTTTTGTAAAATGTCCATCAACACCTGAATTGATTCTTGTGGTTCCTCCAGAAATATGATTACATCATCAGCAAAAGCTTTGTATTTTATTTCCTTATTCTTTATTCTCAAACCTTGTATCTTTACGTTTTTGTTTATTGCAATCAGTAATACCTCCAATATTAAATAATAGTAGTGATAAGGGGCACCCTTGTCGTACCCCCTTATTTATAACAATGCTTGTCATTGTATCTCCATTTATGATTAGCTTTGCTGATTGATCCTGATAAATCTTTTCGATCCATTTACAAAAGGTTTCTCCCAGGCCATATTCTTTTAAAACTCGGTGCAAAAATTCACAGGAAACGTTATCAAAGGCTTTTTCTGCATCCAATAAGATAAAAGCTATCTTCTTCCCTGGGTTTTTATCATCATATTCAATCACATCCAATAATGTTATTATATTGTTCTTCATATATCTGCCTGGGAGAAAACCTGTTTGGCCTTCATGAATCTTGTCCTGTAATACATGTCTTAATCGTTTTGCCAGTACTGTCGCCAATACTTTATAATCTATATTCAGCAAAAAGATTGGTCTGTAGTTTTTAACTTCTCTTTTATCCTTATCTTCTTTAGGTATCAATACAATATTTGCTTCTCCCCAGGACTGTGGTTTCCCATAATTTTCTATTTATTTCAAAGTTGCTTGATATGGATGAATTAATTCTTTTACAAACGTTTTGTAATATAATGCAGTAAAGCCATCTGGTCCTGGAGCCTTATCTGTTTTCAAGTCTTTGATATCCTTTTCTATTTCAGTCAATGTTGTTGGCTTATTTAACTGTTCCTGTTTCTCCGGTGATATTTTTGGAATCTTAATCTTAGCAAGAAACTCTCTCCACTTTTTCTCATTTTGATACTGAGGGTTGTTTTCATAAAGTAATTTTTCAAAATATTCTTTGAACTTCTGTTTCATCTTTTCTTGTTGTGTAATCATCTTCTTCCCATTTTTCAGTTCAGCTACTATGTTCCTCTCTTCTTCTTCTTAAGTTTATACGCTAACCATTTCCTAATTTTGTTTGCTTGTTCAAATTGAGCCAATTTCATCTGTTTCATCTTTTTTTCTATTTCCTCTGATGTATTCAGCATTATCTCTTTTTGTACTTTCTTTATCTCCACTTGTAGTGATTTCTTCGATGGGTTTTTTTCTAAATTCTTTCCTTCTCTTGAAGTTTAGTCATCAATTCTTGATGCTTCTCTTGCCTTTGCTTATTCTGGATTTGTCTTTTTTGTGTAAAAAGCCTCTCATTACTGCTTTGGATGCATCTCAGACTATCTTTGTCTTCATATCTCCTCTTATATTTTCTCTAAAGTAATTTTTTAACACTTCTTTCGCTTGTTGTACTATCTCCTCGTCATTTAGTAAACTATCATTTAAACACCATTGAAACTGTTTTGCCGTCTCCTGTATTTGCATTACTGGATGATGATCTGAGAAGATCCTAGACAGTATTTTTGTCTTTTTTATCTCTGTTAGCAAATGTTTAGAAATGAAAATCATATCTATTTGAGACCAGGATTGATGTACTTCTGAAAAGTAAGTGAAGGATAAAGAGGATCTTAGGATAAAGAGTTCTCCATACATCCAAAACTGATATTTCTTCACACATCTCAAAAAAGGTTTTTGGCAGTTTACCTCTCTTTCCTTTATCTTGCTTTTTTGAGGAAGTTATTTTATCCATTTCGACATCCATGACTCCATTCCAATCTCCTGCTAAGATCCAATCTTCATATTCATATTCTGATATCTTTTCTCGCAATTCCTTATAAAATTTTCTTTTATTTTCATTTGGAGCATATACTCCTACTAAAAATATTTTTTGCCATTTTTTACAAATTCAACTCCTAATGTTCTTCCTTCTTCATCTTCCAGTATTTTTTTTGTTTTGTTGGGATATTCTTGTCAATATATATTGCAATTCCTCTTTTTTCTTTCCATACAGAGAAGTAAAACATTGTCCTGATTTAGAATTATATAAGTACTTTTCTTGATTTTTCTTTATATGAGTTTCCAATAATATTGTTATTTGAGGTCTTAATCTTTCTATGTGATGAAAAATCTGTCGTCTCTTTGCTTGTGAATTTATTCCTCACATATTCCAGGTTATTATCTTCATGTTCATTTTTTGCTGACTTTCCTTTCCTTTCTTCTTCTTTTCTTCTGGTTCTACTGGTTCAGACTCTTCCTCGGACAATGGACTCATTTCATGTGCCATTGTCGTACCCATTTTTGTTGTTTCCAATGTAAGATCCAGTTTCTTTTCTTTTGGTCTTATTGTTGTGGTTCCCAATTTCAAATAATTTTCTTGAAATTCAGTTGCTTGTTGAACAGAGTTTATCTTCCTTCTTCTCCCCTCAAAGAAAAAATAAAGGCCTTCTGGTATCTCCCACCTATATCTTATTCCCTTTGCTTGCAATTCTTTTACCAGAAACCCATATTCTCTTCTGCTTCTCATCACACCCGGCAGCATATCCTTAAAGATTTTTATTTCTGCCTCATCCACTATTAATTTTTCTTTGTAATTTTGCTCCAAAATCAGATCCTGTGTTTTTTCTCTGGTAAAATATACCACTACATCTCATGGGAGATCTTGTCATCTAGCCACCACTGATTCAATTCTAAAGGCCTTATATTTATCTCATGTTCAAATCTTGCTTTTCTTTGACTATGTATGGTGCCAAAATATCTGTTACTCTTTGGGTTAAATTTTCCTTTTTCTGTTCAGGAAGTTCCCTCAATTTCAAATTTCTACTCCATTGTCGTATTTCCAATCACATTATAGTTTCTTTGTCTTTTTGTTGCTCTTTCATCATCTGTTCCAATTGATTTTCCAATTTTTGACTTTTTTCTTGGATGTTCTCAACTTTTTGATCTATTGTTGATAAATCTGTTGTGAGTTTTTGCAGGCTCTGATTCAGATTTTCTACTTCCCTTTTCAAGTCTTGTTTTATTTCTGTCCTAGTTGCTTTTATCTCTGTCCTTGTTTCCTTTCATTCTTCCATCATATCATTTCTCATTTTTTGGAATTCTTCCAACAGTCTATTCATCTCCATTGTTTTAGATCCCATAGATCCTCTTCTTTCCAAAAATTGTGGTTAGATTTGTGTCTGTGTTGTTCTCTTTTCCCCTGTTGCCATATCTTCCCTCCTTTATTGTTTAATGTTTTCTACATTACCCTCCAAAACTGTAATATCATATAATCAAAATAACATTTGTAATAATATTCACAGTATACTTCAATATCACAATCACTATTATTAACACAATCTAATAATATCCTGACCTTGCTAAATCTTATTTATCTATTAATCTAAGGGGAGGCAGATTTTAGAGAGTGCTGGAAAGCAGAATCAAGCAGCGTTGAAGCTGATGCATGGGTTCGTTGTTGCGCTCATGTAGTAACTTGTAATCCAAAAGTGTCTGGAGAAAAAAGAGTATTTTCTTTGGTAGGAGTAGAGAAGGAGGGTGGTTCGTGGCAAGGCAGTCTGGAGAGTGGATCCGCCAGAGTATTTGTTTTTCCAGCTTTGAAGATAATTTTGAATCTAAAGTGTTGGAAAAATTCAGCCTGACGGGCTTGTTTAGGGGTCAGTTTCTTGGTGTTTTTTAGTATTTCAAGATTACGATAGTCTGTCCATACTTGAAAAGGAATTTTAGTACCTTCAAGAAAGTGGCACCATGTGGAGAGCGCGAAATGGATGGCCATGGCTTCTTTTTCCCAGATCGGCCAGTTGCGTTGCGGGGCAGAGAATTTTTTGGAGATGAAGGCACATGGTTTGAGGTGGCCATCTATGTCATGTTGTAGGAGAATGACTTCCATGGTGAAGTCAGAGACATCAGTTTGAATTATAAATTCTTTGTTAGTGTCAAGGAATAAGAGTAGTGGTTTGGAAGTAAATTTTTTCTTAGAGGGCATCAAAGGCCGTTTGGCATTTTTCAGTCCAGAGGATGCGGTTGCATCGGTTAGTTTGGGCACCAAGTGCTTTCTTTAACAGATTGGTGAGAGGGAGTGCAATTGTGGCAAAGCCTTCTATGAAGTTACTGTAAAAGTTAGCAAAACCAAGGAATTGTTGTAGTTGCTTTCTAGTTCTGGGGGCAGGTCAGTGCAAGATTGTAGAAATTTTGGAAGGGTCCATGTTTAGGGTATTATTACAAACTCGATACCCTAAATAGTCAAAAGTTTGAGCGTGGAATTCGCATTTTGAAAGTTTAACAACAAGTTCATTGTCTATGAGTCTTTGTAATACAGTGTGTACAAGTTTGGTGTGTTGTTCAAGGTCCTCTGTGTAGATCAAAATGTCATCTAGGTAAACAACAACACCCTCATAGAGGAGGTCTTGTAACACAGAGTTGAGGAACTTTTGGAATGCGGTGGGACCAGCTTGTAATCCAAAAGGGAGAACAGTCCATCAACCCATGGGGGTTGAGAATGTGGTCAACCATTCACTTTCAGGGTGTATGTGTATTCTCTGGAAAGCTTCTTTGAAGTCTAATTTGGTGAAATATTTGCCTTTGACCAATTGGTTTAGGATATCCGTAGTTAAAGGAATCGGGTACGCATCAGGCAGTACTGCCTAATTAATTAGATTATAGTTCACAATGAGTCTTGGCTCTCCTCCATCTTTTTTCTTATGGAAAAATATGGGACTGGCTGTGGGAGCTGATGAGAGCTTAATGAATCCGCATAGCAGATTTTTGTTCAGGAATCGGTTAGTGTAAGTGGAGCCAGTCCAACTGATGCAAACATCATATTTAACCAGTAATGAAATTTACGTAACCATATGCAGGCCTCCACAGATATTTGTCCTGCTTCTAAGCAGGTGATTGCATTTCGAACACAGCTCGGGATGCCAAATATTGCCCTCAAGAATTTAGTCTGCACAGCTTCCAGAGGGACAAAGTTATCAAGTGCCCATACTTCTGAGCCATATAGCATCTGAGATACTACCTTGGCCATAAAAACATGGCAAAAGCAAAACATAAGAAGCAAAAGATGCTTGTAACCAAGAAAACGAACCAGAGACGTTAGGTAAACAAAGCCAGGAATGCAACTCTGATAAGAACTACCAGCCAGAGCTGAGCTGTTCCAAGGTTTTTTGATATCTATTACTGTAGGAAAGCATCTTTTGCTTCTTATGTTTTGCTTTTGCTAAAATGCCTCAGATTGCTCACTGAAGTCCTGTACAATGCATCACGCTGTAAATAAAATGTGTATTTGCACTGTTACATTTGTGTGCGTGATTTCGGTTCCTGACAGTGGTTGTTTATAAAATCCAAGAAGGCTGGATCTGCCAGTTTCCTCTTTCATCCTGCAATATTCCATGAAAGGAATCTCAGCTGGCCACGGGAGCAATTTAGCCCATGTCATGCCCTAGTAGATGGAATTTTGGGATTTGCCTTGTTGTGACATGGCTCTTTAGTAATGGGTGGCTTGGCTGAATTCTACGGATTTTCTTCTTGGTGTTCAGTGATCTCTATAGATGGGCACAGTCTACTAACATTTGAGATCACTAGGTGTATCATGCCAGGCAAATTGTCCACTGGGTTGGATTCCTTTTGTGGTGATCCTTTTTCCTCTTCACCTAGGTATCTCATGTCTGTCCACGACAAAGGCTTAAGTGCACCAGAATTTGGTTCAGTTGTAATGGAGGATACATCTTTCTCAATTTGCTTGATGTTATTTAATATTAAATTTACTTCTAGGGTTATCTTTCTTTTTCCCCAGGGATTCCTTAATAGTTGGGACCCCCATATTGTTCAAATATTCATTATTTGTTAGGCCAGGTTACTCTGTTGCTCCATGTACATTTCCAATGTGGATCTTTCCTTTCTCCTCAACTGTATCAGCCCTGTCCAAAGCTTCCTCATTGCTTGGAATTTTCTCTTGTTCCCCAGCAATTTCTTCATTTATCATTGTCCCTAACTTTTTCATTAATCCTTCTATTTCATATGGCTGCTTTCCTATTAAACAATTTCTCAGTAAATCTAATCTTTGTAAAATCTCTGCCTGAACAATATATGGCAATCTTCAATAAGACATAAGTAATGCTTTTTCTTCTGGCATAAAGGTCTCAACCCTTTCAGTGTTAAGTTGGTTTAAACAATCAATAATAGCTACCTCTTCCAGATTTGAACTTGGAATCTCTGAATGAGTGTGGGAGGGGACAGAGTCTTGACTCTGGTTTAAATCTATAAGATTCCCAATGCTATTCATAGTCTCAGAGTTATTATCTTTGAAAACAGTGGTAGAAACTCCAAATAATGGAACTGGTGGGATCTGGTTTTCAAAAAATCTTAGGATTATTAATCCATGTTTTGAAAACATCTCCCTAGGTTTTTTTTTTTTTTGTAAATAAAGCCAGCTAGATCTTGGTCCTTAAATGTAACCACAGCCCAAGTATTAATTCCATCAAAATACAGATATTCTATGTAACAATATCATCAAACCTCATTGCTCATGGGAGGAAAGCATTTAAAATGTGCAGAAAGTGTAATATACGTTCTTTCTATGCAGGAAAACCTTTAGGTTTAGGATAGTTGGCAAATACCATTTTATGTGGAATCATCACCAGGTTCCAAGCATTTATTGGGTAAAAATCTGTTAGCTTTATGCTATGATGTGTTGAGCTTAAGTTTGCATTACAATTGCTGTCCTCTGTCTTCCCCATATTGCTAAATACATTTGCCCATGGATCCTGCATTTCCTCCTCATTGGAGGCAATTGCTGTTTTTTCCTCTATCACGCCTTCTTCCTCTGGCATTTGATGTGAATTTGTGACATTAGTGGGTCCTTTTTTCTTTCTCCTTTTCTTCTTACAGGTCCTCTGGGGGGCTTGTTTAGATCCAAATTTGAGTTTGATTTTGCAGATGTATCTAGCAATTAAATCAGCCTCTTTAGCTCCCTTGACCGACAACAATGTACTTTATTTGCTTTCTTTCTTATATTTACAATGTTTTTACTTTTTTCCTGCTTTTTATGTTCTCCTTTATGTGTCCCTTTATTAATATCTTTGGGATGACTCCTTACAGTGCTCTCTATTTCCAGCTGCATTCGCATGTGGTATTTGTCAGCTCCATCTGGTCCTGATCTCATCTCTTGGGTTACATAGTTCTCAACCAGTATTGTTAACAGTCCATTACTTTCTGAAAGAAATTTTTTGATAAGAGCTAATTCACTACAAATTGTAAGGAGATGTCCCTGGATTTGAAGATCACTTAGTTCTGTTCCTTCAGTTTGAGTAAAAATAAATTTATATTTTGAGGCTGACCCCTTAGAAGCAAACTCAATAATCTGTCTCTGCATGGGATCTTCGATGAGTTCTTTGTCCCTCGTTCCAGCTTTTCAATACTCTCCTTCTTCTGTTGAAAATACTGTGTAATTTTATTCTGCCTTTTCCTAGGTTCTGGAGAACTACTTTGCAAGGTAGGTGTAATTCCTAAGTCTTTGTACATCTTTCTGGTAAACGCCATGCTGTCAGCATTTATCCCAGTTATTCTCTTTTTTCATCTCCTACCTCTCAGTTTGGTTACAATAAGTCTGTATGCAGAGTGGAGAAATAAATTATGGCAAAAGTACATACAGAGAGAAGTAAGTACAGAGGCTGACTTAACTGAATATCAACAGCAATGTCTCCAACCAACCTTTATCCCTTGCTGTAATTGTTGACACTTTTGGACCATACTGTTGATATAGAAATATCCACTCCACAAAACTTCAAGGAGTTTAGTGCAATTTTAACTTGCACTATCAATCCAAACAGCACTCAGTGGAAGAGATAAGAACTTAAAAATCTTCAGGGTCTCAGTTTCAAAATATAAAATATTCAGCTCTCTAGTCAAACATCCTATGGCTAGTTTCCAAACCTTTCCAATTCTAAAATCCAACTCTGAGGTTCTTATCTTTTAAGGCTTAATTTTTGGAGAGTCGAAACAAACACTCCTTACTTTGCTGCCGCCATCTTCCCTCCTTCCAAAAGGGCATCTTTGTCTTGTACTCTTGTGTATTGAAACAGATTTAGTTTTTTCTCCATTAACTATTATTTTCACAACTTGATTTGTATATATTGCTTTAATCCAGGTCAGTACATTAATACCAAAGTTCATAAATTCAAGAACTTTAAATATGAACTGCCAATTCAAGTTATTAAATGCTTTTTCCACATCCAAGAAAATCAGAATTCTTTGTTTCTTATTATGACTTTCAAAGTATTCAGTCACATCCAAGTCAATTCTCATCTTATCTTTCATTTGTCTTTCTGGCAAAAATCCACTTAAGTGTTCATTAATATATTTACTCAGTATTTTCTTAAATCTTTCTGCCAAGATCAAAGGAAATATCTTATAATCATTGTTTAGCAATGATATTGGCCTATAATTCTTTGGTATTGCTGAGTCTTGTCCTTCCTTCAGTATCAATACAATATTTGCTTCTTTTCAAGTATCTGGAATTAATCCAGTTTCCAGAAAATCATTCATTACTATCTGCAGTGGAAGCAATATTTCCTCCTTTAACATTTTGTAGTATGATGGTTTCAGTCCTGGTCCTGGTGTCTTTCCCAATTTTAGTTTCTGAATAGCGTGATCAACTTCTAAAATAGTAATCTTAGAATTTATATGATCCTTTTCTTCCTCTGACAATCTAAATAAACTTTGTTTCTTCAAATATTCTTCAATTTCTTTCTCATTAACTACCTTTCTTAAATATAGATTTGAAAAGTATTGATAAAAAAATTCTTTGCAAATCTTTGTCTTTGGAAAATTCTTTCTCCCTCTCTCTCTCAATTCAAAATCACTTTCTTTTCTTAGTTTATAGGCAAACCATTTTCCTGGTTTTATTTGCATATTGAAAATTTTTCTGTTTCAAAAACTTCAAGTTCCTTTTCATTTCCTCCATCATCAGCATCAATATTGACAATTGATTTCTTAGTAGTTTTACCTTCTTTTGAAGGTCTATATTATCTGGACAATTCTTCAGTTCATTTTCTTCCTTTATATCTCATCTAAATTTTTGGGGTTTTCTTTGAAATTCTTGGTTTACTCTAATAAAATAGCCTTTTGCTTTTTGCTTTACTTACCTCCTATACAGGTCTGATGTTTGTTCCTTTATCCAAATTTCTTTCAAAAAATTCATTAATCTCCTTTTTCACATTTAATACTACTTCTGTCTTCATCATCAAAGATTCATTTAATCTCCAAACAAATTCTTTACTTTTTTTTCTGATATACATTATCACAGGATTGTGATCTGACACAATCTTGGGGAGAATTTCCACCTTATAAATCTTATCTGTCAAAGTCTTTGGTAGCCATATCATAACTAATCTTGAATGAGATTTTTGTCTGTTTGAAAAAGGTAAGATTTTTCTCATTGGGGTGTTTAAGTCTCCGTATATTTGTAGTCTGCAAATTTTCCATCAATTCAAAAAAAATGCATTGAGTAGTTGACTGTGGGTTTTCTTTATCTCTTTAGATGATGATCAATCCATAAATGGTGACACTACCCCATTACAATCCCCCATTAAACACTATTTTTCATAAAACATTTCAGATAAAATAGTATTCAGTTTCGGAACTAACACTGACATCTCTAAAATTGGAACATATACTGCCAATACCAACATTTCCCCCCATTAATAGTAGCTTCAACTCCCATAAATCTCCTCTTCTCTTCAGAGAGTTGTATTTCACTTCTCATCAGCCCTAACTGGTATAGCCAATGCTAAGAGATTGCAGTTCCAGAACATGTGGAGCACCACAGTCTCATCTCTGTTTTCAAGTTTCAGCTCTAGCATGGGTCATGGTGGCAGTACTGTTGCTCTGCTTCAGGCACTAACATGATTTACAGTGAGTATGGAAAAGTTACTTTTTGGGGTAGCAACTCCCAAAATGCCCCTGGCAGCATGAGAATCTGGGAGCAGTCATCCAAAAAAGTAAATTTTCCAAGCTCTGGTCTTAGGTCCAGTGTTACCATACCTTACCACCCCTCCTGCAAGATATGCAATTTTCATAAATTGGATTTATTAATGACTAGAGAACATGTTCAAAATCACGCTGACTGGAGACATGTTTCAGGGTCAAGCTGACCTGAGATGTGTTCAGGGTCATAAGTCCAGAGAGGATCAGATGGGAAAACCAGATTCTGATGGGTTTGTGCTAATCTTTCTACCACTCCAGGCTCTGTGCATTTTCAAATACAATAAAAGACAAACTGCCCAGATTGGTGAGCAATCACAGACCATCCCTCAATCTTACCCTATGGAGATCTTCCCTATGCATCTTTCCTGACCAAACATTAAGAGAGCATCATGAGTCTCATCAATGTTTTGTCACTCCGGAGTTAAGCAATCAGCCATTCCAGACTCCTTTGTCAATCCCCATGGAAAACCATCATGGCTTTGTCAACACACCCCTTCAGAGTGTGAAATAGGGTATAAAAATCCTAGCTTAGACCCCAGCTATTCATAGTACATTGGACTTGTGCCCCAGACTGCCGTTCCTCCATGCTACCCTCAAACACTGTCTGAGCCATTCCCTTCTTTAGGACTGGTAACTATCACCCTTTCCACCCAGTCTATGTTACTATCATGATTTTCTTCAATGCTTTGTCACCTGCCACAAAGACAATCAGAACCTTCCAGACCTCTTTATTGGCTCTGCCAGAAAGCAGTTGATACACTCCCCTCAGGACAGAAAAACAGTATTTTAACCCTGGCTCAGTTCATGACTAATTCCTGTACTTTTGGACACACATTGGCATGTTACACTGTGTGAGAGTCCCCAGATTCCTGTTCACTCTACTGCCATCAGACTCCCCCAGGTCTGAGACATCTTGCTTTGATTCTCTGCTGCTTCAGGGACAGTAACTATCACCCACTTCATTCCAAACTCTCACTATCCAACCTTTCTCCTCTTTCCTTCTGTTAGTCCTGTATGGTTCATGAGACTATTTAGTTACTTGTGTGTTTGTAATTCCCCCAATAAAAACATTATTTTTGATTGCCAATTGTTGGCCTACAGTTAGCACTTGTATACAAGGGTGAAAAGATCCCATAAGGTTACCCCATCTCTCACAGGCCTCCCTTTTGAACTATAATTCTCCACTTCTTCACAGAGGCACAGGTACTATGGAAGGACTTCAAGATCTCCCAATCTTGGGGTAATATTTCTCTCTGGATGACTTTTTTTGCCTCAGTTTCCAATAGTCTTGTATGATTCTTGTGAGTGTATGATTTCTCGTGTTTGTCAGTTCAAATAAAATACTTTGTTAACTTTAACTGGAGTCATCTCTACACTGGTATACATAAGTGAAAAGATCCTGCCATTACTCTTGTCTTGCAGGCCTCTTTTGAGATATACTTCTGCCAAATTCTAAGGAGAGGCTGGCAAAGCAGGTGGACCCCAACACCAGTTCCCTCTCTATGCATGCCACACTGCTAGTCCCAAGTGCTACTAATAATGTTTTCACATAAGCATTGAATAAAAATCATAACCTCTTTTATACTGATACCATGACAAGACTAACCATGAATCAGGGTTGAGTAAAAAGGAAAGAAGAGAACTTGAAATTCATATGGTGCCACAGGTTTTTCTGTCCTGGAGAGCATTCAGGGTGATGTGCTGAAAACAATTCAGTCATATTGTCTAGCAGCTCCTGAAATATATCTTGTGTCTGTTTCAGCATTTTTTGCTAATACACTTGTGCCTTGCTTCACACAATGTGCCTCTGTCAGAACCAGTCATACATACCAGTTCACAGTACCCTCACAAGCAGCTGTAGCATTTGCATCTCTTTTTGGCAGCTTAATGTGGTGGCTGCTGCTCCATTGATGGACTTCGCCCTGAGTGACTGATTACACTTCTATGCTACTTTATCCAGAATGGTCCAGAGAGGCTTAAGAGTTAAAAAAAAAAAACACCCAAAAACTATATTGTTTCAATAAAACTAAATACTAGTGTACTGTATTTTTTTTGTAATACTTCCATTATTTTTCTGAATTGTTCTTTCCTTATAAGGTTAATGCTGAACAATATATAACATTTGTTTCCAAAACAATGTAAATATGAATTACTGTATAAAAAGCACAAGTAGCTGTGCTCGCTGTAAGGAAAAAAAAGTTTAAATCTATATTAGATTAGCACCTTTATTAAGTCAATGAAAAAGATATAAAAATAAATTATTGTTATTTTATTTTGATATAATATCATTAATAAGTGGCTATTAGTTGATGGGCCTATCTATGCAGCAGAGTTTGCCGGGTAGGCTCACTCACTTGGGCACAGCTAAAGAAGGTTGAACTAAAACTTCAATCTTGTACACCCTTACTTGTGGGTAGTTCCTACTGCATATACAATCGGCCCTCTGGATGCAAGGGTTCTGTTACTGCGGTCCAGGCCTACCTGGAGATAGCACTCAATATCTCTTTGATATCAAACAATTCGGCTTTCCTCTGCCACCCCGCTCCACATGTTTGTGAGGCCTCCGGACAAGCATGTAAACAGGCACGGCTGATAATTGCTGGACATTCCATTCTCCACCCAGGCAGGCCAGATAAAGCCGGTTCGTCGCTTCAGGGACCGCTCCGGCAAACACCTCATTGCATATGCGCGATACTAACAAAGGCTCCCTACCCCGAGCAGGCAACCTAACAAAGCTGTACTAAGTGCTCCACATTTGCATATTGGCTACACTATTGTTAATTCGGCTCTAAGTCAATCATGCTAAATTCTGACCTTTCCAAGGCTTTGTCCCGCACCCAAAACACATTGTTCTCACCGAGTAAGGTATGGCCTGCAGTCACAATTCACCCTATAAAAACCCCTGATTCCGAGACCTTCCTCGGATCGCTCCGAACTTCCAAACTGCTTTGTTTGGTGAGCTGTCCCCTCAGTCCCACGTACTGAGACTCCATACCAACGAACTCAATCTTCAGACCAGGACTATGAGACAGGTGTCATATCACCCATTTCCCTCTAAAAATCCTGATTTCAAGTCAATCCCTGATTCTTCAGTTAGCTGTGTGACTGTGGTGTCTTTAATATTTGTCTGTACTTAATAAACATCAATTTTATTACTTTAACTGCTTGACTGACCTGACCCCGTAGATGCTGGGTTGCAAGATCCTGCTAAGTTACCCTGCCTCTCGTTAGCTTTAGTGAGTGCTCCAGCTAATTTTCCCCAAAGCGTGTCATTGTTTGGTTATTTAGGTGTCCCTCCTGGGACCCTCAGAGATCAGGGTAACAGTTCTGCATCCATGGATTCAATCGACCACAACTCAAAATATATTTAAAAAATATTCCAAAAAGCAAATCTTGATTTTGCCGTGCACTGAATACTATATTGATGTGTAGGCATACCCTGCTGTAGCCTCCCACCATGTCACAGATCCTCAGGCTCTCTCCAGCACTTGTTTGAGTTGTTTGCCAGTTTATGTAAAAGACATCATTTTACTCAGCATTGTATGTAATGGGACTTGAGCAGTCGCAGATTTTGGTATCCACAGGAGGTCTTGAAACCAAGACCTCCTTACTGTCCACTGTACCTTCACCCTATCTGCATATGGAGTGTTGTTACCCTGCTTGCTGGGGGTCCCTTAGGGGGATTCCCAAAGCCTGTCAAAATTATCACTTGTGGGGAAAATTAGCTAAACACTGCTATAGCAATGCAAAGAGGGCAGGGTAATTAGGGATCTTGAGCCCAGCTTTACGGAGTTGGATGACAGAATCAGGCTAACTGTTCAAATTTAAATATTTTATTGAAATAGATGTTAAAATCCATACAATCACTCAGCTGCACTCGCTCCCATAAACATATAGAAATTTAGAAAGAGGTAAAAATTAACAGAGAGAGAGAGAGACATGAGGGTTTTAGGGTAATATTGTACCAATCCAGAAGTCTTCAACTAGGAAAAGACAAGCTAAAAGCCCAACTCAGCCTCTGGGGATAGGGCTGAGGGGAGCTTTTCCACTGGCAGAAGCATTGTTTGTGAGTCTGGGAGAACTCCGAAAAGGAGGAGAAAAGGGTTGCTAGTTATAGTCTGAATATTCCTGGGACCAGATGGCTGCATTTTTATGAAGATCGATCTCAGCTTTTTAGCTCAAAGAAAATACAGCCAGGCATCCTTGTAGTTTCCTGCAAGATGACTATCTCATCCGGGGATGCATGCCTCCAAAGTGTAACATTCCTGGCTGTTTGAAATGTTAATTTGATCCCAGAGACCTCTTGTCTCCTGTTGGTGGTATTATTGCTTAAAATCCATTCAAATGGTCTGTGGGACCCATTTGCAAGATTCACCTGTTACTGCGGTCCAGGCCTACCCGGAAATAGCATTTGATATCGTTTTGATATCAAACCATTCGGCTTTCCTCTACCACCCCACTCCACGTGTTTGCGAGGCCTCCGGACAAGCACATAAACAGGCGTGGCCGATAACTGCTGGACATTCCATTCTCCACCCAAGCAGGCCAAACAGAGCCGGTTCATCACTTCAGGGACCTCTCCGGCAAACACTTCGTTGCTTATGAGCGATACTAACAAAGGCTCCCAGCCCCGAGCAGGTACCCTCACAAAGCTGTACTAAAC
This sequence comes from Ctenosaura bakeri, assembly GCA_948474755.1. NCBI lineage: Eukaryota > Metazoa > Chordata > Lepidosauria > Squamata > Iguanidae > Ctenosaura > Ctenosaura bakeri. Next base: position 52,174 of record CAOLHI010003717.1, on the reverse strand, counting down.
ACTCCGCATTTGCATACTGGCTACACTATTGTTAATGCGACCCTAAGTCAATCATGCTAAACTCTGACCTTTCCAAAGCTTTGTCCCGCTCCTAAATTGCATTGTTCTCACTGAGTAAGGTATGGCCTGCAGTCACAATTCACGCTATAAAACCCCCCGATTTCGAGACCATCCTCGGATTGCTCCAGACTTCTGTCCCGCCTTGCTGCCACTTTGCCCAACGAGCCGTCCCCTCAGTTCCAGTAACTGAACCCGCTCAACCTGGGATCGCTCCTGAGTTCCAGACCACCTTGCTGCTGCTGTGTTCGGCGAGCTCCCCTCAGCGAACCGCGCTGAGCTTCTTTCCTGCACCCCAACAAACTCAATCTTCAAACCTCTCCAGGACTACAAGACAGGAGTTGTTTCACCCATTTCCCTCCACAAATCCCTATCTCCAATTCTTTAGTTAGCTGTGTGACTGTGGTGTCTTTGATATTTGTCTATATTTAATAAAACATCATTTTTGCTATTTTAAACCATCTGCTTGACTGCTTGACTGACCTGACCCCGTAGACGCTGGGTTGCAAGATCCTGCTGAGTTACCCTGCCTCTCGTTAGCTTTAGTGAGTGCTCCAGCTAATTTTCCCCAAAGCTGTGTTGTTGTTGTTTGGTTATTTGGGTGCCCCTCCCGGGACCCCCAGAACACAGGATGACACACCTAGGACGTATGACAGAAAACAGGGCTACCCTTCGATATGTATCGCTAGCTCTACTGCCTATGTGTCCTTCCAGTAGATCTCTATGGCTCACTATGTTTGATATAAAATAATTATGATCCTCAGGATATAGCATGTTCGGTGGGATAACAGTGTTCCTGGATGTGTATGGCTATTAAGACCAGATATTTGTGACTATGCACCCACCCAAATTCCTAGCTCACTTGTGCTTCCTATGTATCATTCCACTTAAGCCAAACTCTCTCTCTCTCTCTCTCTCATACATACACACATACACAAATATTTCTTGTAATTGTGAATGCTTCAGCCTTTTTAATCACTTTTTTTTTGTTAAATTGGTTTAGCTATTCACATTGGTTCTAAGAAAAGCTTCTTCTTTTTTCTATGACAAACGGGTTCTAATCTTTCCCATGCTCTTGCAGTTGTTTCAGTTCTCTCAAAGTAAGAGGGTTAGGGGATATGAATAATCCTGTGTGATGACCCTGTTTAAGTGTGCTGTGTGTGCCACTGTTGATATTGCCCACCTTCCTGCTCTCAATTTATAACAGTGTCCAAGCTGTACAACTCCCTATCAGCCTGATGTGATCACTCTTACTTAGAATAAAAAAAATCCTTTGCATACCTCCCTATCGAGAGGCAGCATGGTGGTTTGAGTGTTGGACTACAATCTGGAGACCAGGGCTCAAGTCCCCACTTGGCCATGAAAACCCATTCGGTAACCTTGGATGCATTACATACTCTCAACCCCAGAAAACTCTATGATAAATTCACTTTAAGGTTGCCATAGGTCAGAAATGACTTGAAGGTACACAACAACAACAACAATGCCTCCCTGTCAAACTTCATTGGCGTTTTGATTTCTCAAGCACAGAGTTTATATTCTTTCCCAATAAGAGACGAGGGAAAAGTAGGTTTGCCTTAGCTTATTTATCACTATTTCCCACATGGCAAATTGAAGAAATGTATGCATGGAACCACTTGTATAGCAATTCATGCAGTCTTCCTGTACTACCTGGAGACATAAGGGAAAGTGGCCCTATCTGGCCAAACAATCACAGGAACAATTGGGAGAGGGGGCAGGTAAATCATAAGGGTTGGAGGAGACAGGCTTGCCCATATTTTGTTCCCTCCATTATAGGACTGCCTGAAGCAATCACTCTCATAATAGCATTTCAGATGTACTGCAGTAGAGCATAACTGAAAGAAGCTCAGTTGTAAGAAACATGATTCTCTACAACCCTTTGCTCATAGTCATAGTCTAATGATCAAACCATTACACCATACTGACCACACTGACTCACTGTTGGCTGGACTAGGCTTTAAATGCGCACATTTGCATTCTCTGTAGCATCCAACAGGTGGCACTATTGTGTAAAAAATTCTTAATTCAGGGATGGGAATCATGGTGTTAGAGAACATCTCCCAGCAACTCTAGTCAGCACAGCCAAAGAATGCTGAGAGTTGCAGTCAAGCAACATTAGGAAGGACACAAAATTCTTATCCCTGTTTTAATCCAATTCTGTTAAAAGGCAGTCAAAACTATGAATTTGCTGGGTGGTCTTAGGCAAGCCACTTTCTCTTGGGCTCAGCACACCCCATGCCCACCAATTAGAAATAATCACACTGACTTGCTTTGGTGCTGTAAAGATTTCAACTAGATAATAGCCATGAAACATTCTGAATATTAATTTGGACTGCAATCCTATCAGCACAACTACAGTACAGGATGAGAGTTACAGTCCAAGAAGTCCAACAAGATCTGGAGAGCCTTTTTAAAAAATCTCTGTTCTATGCAAGTGTTACATATCCTGTGTTAATTTGCTTTTCAGTGCACTATAGCACTGCTATGTTTCTGTGTCCTTAGAAGAAACTTGGCATCTCAACTCACGTTTGAATGATCCTCTTTAAAGTGCTGATGACATTGTTCCTCAACCAAAATTTGTGGAATTATTTTAACATTATTTCTTTATGCAGTGTACAAGCTGTGTTTTGACTAACATTCTCTGGATAGCTTATTTGGATTAAAGTGGACAAAAAGTGTAGTAACCCCCCCCCACAACGTATTACTTATAACCAATTTGCAAGTAATAAAATCACTAACCAGTTTTAAAATAGACACTAGAGGAAAATCTTGCAGCATCAAATTGATTTAAAACAGAAGGCAGAATAATAAAACCAAGAGCAAAAACAGTATAAAAACTATTGAAACTGACCCTGGCGCGCACGCACATGCGCGCACACACACACACGCACACACAGGTCTAAGGGTGTACTTACATGGGGTGATCTCCCTTCTTTATTCCAAACTCATGATTACCCCATCCTTCTGGATTGACACTTGCACCTGAAAATTTGAGCTGAAATTCTTGTGGTGGGGCTGGGGGCAATGGGGTGCCTGTGAACATCAACCACAGAAAACCTACCTTGCTTGGCTTGCCACAAGGAAGGAAGCAGAAAAGGAGAGTGTGATGAAATTGAAGGAGGGGGAAAGAGGAAAGTGTTTGTGGTGAGAGAGGGAAGATAAGGGCAAGGCAGACATGGATGGAATGTATTTACAAGCTGAAGACGAGAAGAGGTGGCCAGAGAAAGGGAAAAGGCTCTGTTCAGAGCTCACCCAGTGGGAGGAAGAGGGAAATGCCTGGGACATAACCCAATGAAAGGCTGAGCCAGGTTGGGAGGAGAGTTAATGGTGTGTCTTCAAAGCAGGATGGGCTACGTGGGTGCAGGGTCCCACACAATAAACAGACTGAGAAAAGGAGACCCCAAGAGAGCCCAGAATAAGCTCGGGGGGAAGGGCCTTGTGGGTCTCTACTTTGGGAAAGTGGGGATAGGGAGAAGGCAGAGTGGAAGGCTATGAAAAAGGGCTTTGGAGGGGCTGGGACAAGGATGTCGGTTTAAAGGAATGTTGTTGTTTCCTCCTGCTGGCAGATAAAAGCTGCTTAACCAGGAGTGGCTGGACCTTTATCTGTGTACCTAGATATCTGTAGTTTATTAGACTGTCACCAACCACATCCACTGACAGTAGTAGGGAGGCTTAACTCCTGTCAAAAATGATTGATTTATGACCAGTCAAAATGATTGACACCTGTCAATTTGTTTGATGCTCCTCCCTCACCCAGAAGTATTAAGGTGGAATATCCTGAATGTGTCATGTGTCCTCTCCCAGTCTACAGGGTCTGAATCATCCAATGGGGCTTGTTACCGCAGTTTCTAGCCCGGGCTTGTGGGATATTAGATATCATTTGATATCAATAATTTGGCCTTCTATACTCCTTTTCCCTCCATGTGCTTGCGAGGCCCCCGGACAAGCACGCACACAGGCACGGCCACTAATCGCTGAAATATTCCAAACAAATACAGGCAGGCCAGAAATAGCCAGACTGCCACTTTTAGGAGACCTCAAGGCAAGTACCACATTATGTATGCACACTACCTACAAAGGACTCCTTGCCCCGAGCAGGCAGCTTGACGAACCGAATACTCAACTGTCAAGCACTCCGCGTTTGCAACCTGGCTACTCTATTGACAATTTGGTCCTAACTCAATCATGTAAAATTCTGACCTTTCGGAGGCTTTGTCTCCAGCCCGAAACTCATTGTTATCCCCGAGAACAGACTAGCCTACGGCCACACTTTTCCCTATAAGAACCCCTGACTTTGAGCACTTCCTCGGATCGCTCTTGGCTTCCATCCCGCCTTGCTGCCGCTTTGCTTGGTGAGCCTTCCTCTCAGCTCCACATGCTGAGAAACTCCATTTCCACAAACTTCTTCTTCAGACTACCTGGGCTTCAGGACAGGTGTAGTATTTTCCATACCAAAACCTCTTCTCAAAATCCCTCTATCCAACTCCAACCTTTATTTCTATAGTTTTCTGTGTGAGTGTGTTGCATACACTTGTTTGGCTGTATTTTAATAAAAACAACAATTACTGTTTTACTTCTGTTTGCTCCTTGACTCGGCCTGATCCCGTAGACATTGGGTAAAAGATCTCGCTACGTTGCCCTGCCTCTCGTTTTGCTAGCTTGTGCTCTTTTGACTAATTCCCAACTTTATAAATTGGAGCGCACTTAGGTGTCCCTCTCGGGACCCCCAGAAATCAGGGTAACAGGCTGATTTCCAATTCAGGTTCCAACTGGCTCCAGAGGAGTCATGTGACCCCTCCTGGAATTCACTGCACCATCCCTGACCAATAGGAACTGGTATTTGACCCCTCAGAATCACATTGGTCAAACCAGTGAATAGGAAGCCCACAGAAACACATATTGTTGGGAGAGAAGCAGCCATTTTTTGCATGCCAGGACACATTCTGTGGAGACAGCATGGAAGTGTTGAGCACTCCTCAGAGGTTGGTAGTTTTTTCCACTCTCAAGAAAAACTCAGAAAGGGATGACCCTTCCCAAGGTATAATAGTCCTGTGGGCTTTTCTATGCCTGTTGCACCTTTGAATAGTCAACCTAGAAAGCAGTTGCAATATAATGAGCCTAAAAATGCATGCTCAACAGTCTGGAGTATGGATTCCATTAAGCAGGACCAAGATACTGAGTGTGATTGCAGTTGTAATTTAAAAGCAATTCTCCAAAAGGTAGAAGAGATGGAAGTTTCCTATACTCCACAGAGCCCAGAGTTATCTTTGAATGCCACAGATGCTGCAGATGGCATAGCCACTCAGATTGAAGAGGTGATGAAGAGGGAGATCCTGATCCAATCTTATCTACTCTGATTGAAGAGGTGATGAATAAAAACATGTTAATTGATTCGGGTTACCAGAACTCACTTGTAAGAATTTTATTTTCTAAAAAGAGTTGGTGTGTTACCAGTTAAGAGAAAGAGGATGAATATGTTGTTTTCCAAAGGACAAAAAATATAGTTTCTTTCTTCTTGTTTTCCACACAAGAAAAAGACCTCATGCTCTTGAGAAACAACCTGACAAGAGTTCACAGACTGTAAATGTTTCACCTACTCCTGAGGAGTACATATGTTTTCTAGTCTTTCCACCAATAAGTTGTTGTTGTTTTACACTTGTGTATTCATACTTACCTTAGCTGGGAAAATGGCAGGACATGAAAAAAATCCTGAGCGATATATATTATTCACCAGTGGAAGCTGGGAGCTGTGGAGGAATGAACTCCCTATTTCAGAAAGCCAAAAAACAGAGCAAAAAGCTAAAAAGAGGTGAGGTTTCCCAATGGATTTCTAGGCAAGATGCTACACAGACTAGCCAAAACTCATTTTAAACAAGACTGTTGTATCTAAAGCGGCTTCTCAGTGGCAAGCTGATCTAGCTGACATGCAGTTTTCTAAGAATAACAAAGTGTACAAGTATATTTTAACAGTCATAGATATTCTGTCTAAATATGCCTGGGCTTCGGTTTTAAAGGAGAAAACCAATAGAGAAGTATCCAATGCCTTTAACACTATTTTCAGGCAAAATGGAGGAAAACTTGACAAATTACAGGCAGATCATGGCTGGGAGTTTCTAAATAACGGTATAAGTAGCTTATTAAACAGCATGGGGTTCATCATTTTGTCACCAATAATAACGTCAAGGCAGGGGTTGTGGAACAATTTAGAACAACTTTAAACACAAAAATGTGGAGATATTTCACAGCCAATAATACTTTTTCCTATATTGATGTGCTTCCACTGTTTCTAAAAAGTTATAAAGTTTTCACTGAAAAAGCAAAGCAAGGCCTGCAGGCCTTAATGATTCCAATGCTCTAGCAGTATGGAAAACAATATACAGTTCTTCCTCCACATTCATGGGTTTCACTTTCACAAATTTGATTATTAGCGAGGTGCCTACTTACCCACCCCATTCTTACCCTCCCATTCCCAGGTCTGGGCCAGCGGCAGGAGGATGCAGGGAGGGCAATTACCCATTCCCTGTGCTTCTTCTGCCATGGCTGAGAGCTTCCTCCAGGCTTTCTCCTTGTCCCCACCTATGCAATCACGATTGGGTTGGCGGATGGGACTGAGGGGAAAGCCAGCAGGGAAGCTCTTTCCCTGCTTGCTGTCTCCTGCACCCACCTCTACCTGCACGATCCTGATTGTGCATATGGGGGCAAGAAGAATGAGCTTCCCCATTAGCTGTCTCCTGCACCCACCTCCATCCGTGCGATCCTGATCACGCAGGTGGGGGCAAGGAGAAAGTCAGAGGGGAAGCTCTTTCCCCACTAGCTGTATCCTGCACCTCCTCCCACCCATGCAATCCTGTTTGCACAGGTGGAGGTGTGGAGAAACCCAGCAGGGAAGCTCTGTCTCCACTGGCTTTCTCTTGCGCCCACCCCATCTGTGCAATGGCATGGGTAGGGCCAGCAGTTATTCCCAGTTTTTTCACTTTCACAGGGGTTCTTTTTCCGTATCCCCCATTAAAGTGAAGGGCCTACTGTATAGAAATGCTGTCCAAACAAAAGAGGAGTTTCCACTACTTAGAAAAAGGATATCATTGAAGATTTCTAAAGCAAGAGTGTTTTTGCCAAGGAACATGGACTGAATTTCACCACAGAAGTATTTATTGTGGATCAAGTCATCAGAAGTGCAAAGAGACCAGTATTCCTGCTGAAAGATTATCACAGGGAGGTTATAGTTGAGAGCTTTTATCCTGAAGAGAATGTGAAAAAAGATCAAATGTACATGGTTGTACAGGCTAACCACTAAAAACTGGGATAAGAGAAAGCAGCACCTAGTGAAATTATTAGGCTGGTCTAGAAAGTTCAACAGCTGGGTGATTGCTTCTGAAGTTCATGAACCTGTGTAGAAGTTTGGGAAGGGAAAAGAAAAAATAGGGGAGAGTGGATTTTATATTACTCTCTCTGGCAAGGCATGTGCAACAGTTTTTCCACAGAATACAATTTCAAACTTTACTATCTCTATCAGTTCTGATACAAAATTTGTGATTGCAAATGAGAACAAGACATGGCCCTTCATTCTGCAATGTGGCTATTATTCCAGTGTCCTTGAACTGTTGGGAAACACGAACAGCCCTCTAACAGTGTGCTGTGACCCTCCTGAAGTGCTTCTGCATTATAATCCAATGACCAGTAAGGTTAGGTTTAAAACAAATGGGCCATATGTTACCCTGTTTTCTGGGGGTCCCAGGAGGGACACCTAAATGCGCTCTCAATTATATAAGTTGGGGAAATTAGCCAAGAGCACAAGCTAGCAATATGAGAGGCAGGGCAACGGAGCGGAATCTTTTACCCAATGTCTACGGGGTCAGGCCAAGTCAAGGAGCAAACAGGACTGAAATAATAATTGTGATCTTTATTAAAATACAGTCAAACAGTGTATGCAGCACATTCACACAGATAACTATAGAAATAAAGGTTGGAGTGGGATAGAGGGATTTTTAAGAGGAGTCGTTGGTTTGGGTAATACTATATCTGTCCTGAAGCCCAGGTAGTCTGCACCACATTTGGGTTCACAGGCTTAGATGGTCTAAGAGAAGAGTGAGGCCAGGAGGTGAGGCCTAGGCCTGCAGCCTACGACTGGCACAGATCTCATCTCTAGGAGGTTCCTTTGTTGTCTCTCTGCCACATGGCCTCTCAAAGATTTTTATAACTTCTCCTTCAAAGCATCTCGAAGCATCTCAAAGATGCTCACCTCTTTCCCCTTGATTCTGGCCTGCCTGGGTGGAGAATGGAATGTCCAGCGATTAGTGGCTGTGCCTAGTCTGTGCTTGTTCGGGGGCCTCACAAACATGTGGAGAGGGGTGGTAGAAAAGAGCCAAATTATTGGTATCAAGATGATATCTAGGAGTATCCTCAGGTAGGTCTAACCTGCAGTAACAGTCCCCCCTCAAAAATGGGTGATATGGGGACAATATCGGTCATTTTCCAATTAAGCATTTTAATGCAATTTTAGAGCCAAATAGGGGTCTACAGGATCACAGGTCGTATCACTCCTTAGACAAAGGGGCTTTTTGCAACGAGCACAAGGAATTCCTACCTTATAAAAACATTCCTATCTAAAAACCTAAACCTAAACACATTCACACAACAACAAACAATAGCAATGAATGGTGAGCAATAACCAATGAAGGAACTCGCCCGTCAATGTAGAAAGGCAATACAGCAATGCAAAATGAAATAATCAATGGAATACTGTAAATCCAATGCAGGGTCTGGCAATGAAGGTAATCCAGGGAGCAATCAGTTCAATGTGGATAATGGAATGAGAGTTCGTAGTCCGGGGGAGGTGAGGTACAAGCAAAAGTCTCTGCACCCACCCACTCCCCCAGGAACAGGAGAAGTCTGGTAGTTGGAGCAAATGAGCAACATGAGTCCATCCGGAAAGCGGAGCTGGAACAGCAACAAAATGTCCAAGTCTGTAAATAAGCTAGCCAGGGATCGCTAGCTCTTTGCAGGAAGCCGCTTGCAAAGTGTCGGCAAGAGTCCAAAAGGCAAACGCAAAAGTTCTTGAAGCCAAAGAGTTTGGCAAACAGTTCTTTACATTTGCTGGAGAGTGACTGGATCACTCCTTCTGGGGTCCCACAGCAGCATCAGAGGACTCGGGTGTTCTCCTCGGGCCTGGCTCCCGACTGGAGCGGTGGTGTTACGGCTTTCACACACACCCCACGGTGCTTGGGGGTGATGATCTGGTCCGGGGGTTGACCTGGTTCTCTGGAACTGTCAACCTGTAGCTTATTGGTATAAGACTGACATTGTTAGCGGCCAATGTATATGATTAATGCAAATTACCAGCCCAAAGCCTAGTGTGAGTTGGGTTCAAATTCTGAAATCTGGGTCACCATGACTGAGAAGATTCCGGGCTGGTTGGGATATAAATAGTGACTGAGTTTAAGGCTGTATTGGCTGGAGGAAGGCCGTTGGTCGAGGTAGTGAGACCGCTGGTTCGGGTCCCACATTGATCCATTGGTCTAACAGGGCTGATGTTAACTTCCCAGCACCGCAAGAGGACCTCTGGTTATGAAGGTCCCATTTGCACTCTGGTCTGAATAACATGGGCCTGCACACTCGCACCCGACCCCTCGTTCAGACTGAAGCCGAAGCTCCAGGCCTGATGATGTGACTCCAAGGGCCTCGGGTGGCCTAGACCGGCGGTTCAATGCTGGGCCCGAACACGCAATCTCACTATCTCACAAATATAAGTTGGACTCGGAGGGAAGACCTAAAGATTGGCTGCCCTCGGATAGGCTTTTTGAAGCCAATCGGAACAATCAAAACAAAACACTACACTAATGTCAAATTATTTACAAACATTACAATATACACCTCAGAGCTTTTAGTAGAATCGGCCAGCTTGAAGCTGGAAAACTTGTTTCTTGACCCACAGTGCAAGGCCAAGTAGCCATACAGTGAGCATGATCTGAAAAGTGACCAAGATTATCAAAGGATGCAAGGTGAAGTGGGCAATCACCTGTCCTGTGGACGACCATGTGAAGGTGTCCCACCAGGAGTGCTTAGTAGTTGCTTCCAATTCTTCTGATGTTTTAACGATCACCTTGGCTGAGTGGTTAACTGACAAGGCAATCCGGTGGAGGGAGTGCGAAACCTCCTTTACTCTGTCTGCTAGGCAGGTGAGATTCCTTAGCCATAAAGACACGGGGAACTTGTCTTCAAGGTGGAATCTGACTAGTTCGGACTCCATGGGCACGTACTCAGTCTCTAGAATATAGTCTCGCATCTCCCGCCGGAGATAGAAGTCTTTACCAAAACAATCCTGTACGTGCTGACTGCAAAAGCATGGATTGCCGGCGGTGCGGTTGATCCTTACAGTTGCACCACTAGGCAGTACTGTCACATTTTCACATCGGGTTCTTAAACAAAAGCATTCACTATTAATTTGAGCCATGATGGTATAATTGACCTGTATCAACACATAGTCAGAACTGTTACTGTGGCTGAAACTGTCAATATTGCGAAAGCACTGTGCCCAATGTTGGTGAAACAAACAACCAGATAAATCATATGAGTGCATACCATTGGACCAATGGTACATCTGTTGGGGTAGCAGAGTGGCATTGGTGGTTATGAGGGGGAGTCCTAAGTGGGAAACTGGATGTACAATTACCGGGTCCAGAATCCTTTCATGGGCAACGTCCACTGTGGTCTCTTCCAACTCTATGATTCTATGATTCAATAAGGCACTGTTTGAGTTTGCCTTCCTATACTTGATAAGTATAGGAAGGCAAACTCTAAGAAAGTTTTTCTAAGAAAACTTTCTAAGAAAGAAAGATCTAAGAAAGTTTTTCTTGTGCAAGCATTCCTTATCAAACCAGAATTTGCCCAAATAATCAAGAGATTTTATTTGGCCCTCCCAAGAATTGGGTTTATGTGTTAAGTCAGCTTGAATCAAGTAGATCAGATCATTGTAGGTCTCTATCAATGTAGCTGAAGAGTCATTCATCAGTATTTTAGGTCTGAGTGACGCTACTGTATCAGAGGACAGCTTTTCCTTCATTAAATGATCCAGATCTTAAGACCATTTGATTCCTGTCGTTGTTCTTTTTGGCTCAATTGTATTCATTTTTAAAGATGGTTGCTGAATCACTTTGCTTTTAGTCATTTTTGTAAGGACTAATGGAAGGTGGTCACTTTCAGTTCTGGTGACGACCCCAAAATGTAGGATCGTATGAAATGCATTCCTTGAAATTAAGCAATAAACAACCATACTGGATCCACATTGGTTGACAAACGTATTGTTACCCTGTCTGTTGGGGGTCCTGGGGGCGCCCAAATAACCAAATAAAATCACAAGTTGGGGGAATTTAGCTTGAGCACTCTCTCAGCTAAACAAGAGGCAGGGTAACTTTAGCAAGGATCTTTTAACCCTATGTATACAGCATCAAGTCAGAGAGCGGCTAGACAAGATTTTCAAAGTAACAAATAATATTTTATTAAAGACAAGAAACACGCAAGACAAGACATAAACTAACTAATTGAGAAATAGAAACGGAGAGCTTTTTCGGGAAAGGCAATACGACACCTGGTCTCGTAGTCCTGGAGAGAAACGGGGTTCCGGGGAAGAAAGCTCTGCGGGGCTTGCTGAGGGGAGTTCCCTTAGACAACCGGCAGCAAGGCGGGATGGAAGTCCAAAGTAGTCCGAAGATGTCCCAAAGGTGGGGACCTTTTATAGGGTGGAATTTACCTACAGGCTATGTTATGCTCGGTGAGAACAAAGGAAATTTGGAGTTGGACAAAGGAGTTGGAAAAGGTCAAGTTTTGCATGATTGGTTTAGCTTTGTCTGACAATGACGTGGCCAGTTCGTTAATAGCCCGATACAAAGGAATGGCTTGGCTGTTGGCTGCATGGCTTTGTGTAGATCCAAGCCAAGCAGAGCCGGTTTGCAGGGAGGTTTTTCCCTAAAGCAACGGAGAGGCTTAAGTTGCTTGCCTGAATGGGGTCTTGGAATGTACAACCATTAATGGCCGCGCCCATACGTGCTCGTCCAGGAGGCCTCTGCAAACACGTAGAACAGGATGGCAGAGAAGGGTCAAGCAAAGGCCAAATTATTTGATATCAAAAGGATATCTAGTGCTCTCACCAGACATATCATAACCATGATAACAGTATATTCACCAAGAATATCACCCTGCACAGCACCATTTAATAGAAATAAATCTAGCCTATATGCAAATTCTGCTAAGCAAAAACCTGAGAAATTTAAAATCTTATATTTAGAAAACCTGGATGGGAAATACCTGTCACCTTTTAACTTGGTAACAGTTGGGAATTTTGTTTCCAATTCAGTATCACTATGGCCACTTAAATCCCTAAGAATATAGAAGTAAACCGTAGGATTTTTATCTATCAAAGAAAAAATAAAACTTTCAATTTTAACCCAGATACTCTCTATTGAAAGTTTGGGACTGAGTGGAGAGATATAAATTTTTATTAAAATAAAATTAAAAGATAGTAAATGGAAAATTATCCCCAATGCTAAGTGTTTACAGCTCTCTATGGAGATGATCTTTCTTTCTTAAGGAATAGCTCTCTGGTCTTTCCAATAATCCTATTTACTGGTTTTGTGTAATCACAGCTTGCCACATCTGCATTATCTCAGTTGTCCTAACAATAGGTCAAGAGGGTAGGACAGTGGCCATTTATGCCCTATGCTGTTAAACTGCTATTATTCCGCTTTCAGCATCCTTTGGAATTCTGGAGTTTGTAGTTTCCTGAGACCAAAGAGCTCTTTGGTTGAGAATTCTAAAGGCCCCTCCCTAAACTGCAAACCCCAGGATTCCGTTGAAAGTGGAAAGTGACCTGGCTTGTAATCTCACATTTACAGTCAGTAATTTGCCTCTTCCAGCTTGACCTCTCCATCACCTCAGGTATCATTTATACCAACACCAATTAATATAGTGCCAATTAAACAATATTTGCCAATTAAACCATGCCAACTGTGGGAGATGCACAGTGCCGTAACACTGAAGTCACTCCTGTAAAGTCGATCCATTGAGTTGGATGCAAAATTAACTTCTTGGGGTTGATCTTGAGTCCCAGGCAGTGGAGGAGGGAAAGGGTGACATGTAGATCTTGATACAGTTTTTATCTGCAGGATGCCACCAACAGCCAGTTATCAAGGTATGAGTAGGCGATGATGCCCCGGGTTCTTAGGTATGCAACTACCACTGCCATACACTTCATAAAGACTCTCAGTGCAGTGGCTAGTCTGAACAGTAGCACCCTGTACTGGTAGATCTCATCACCGACAGCAAAGCACAGGAGCTTCCTCTGTTCTAGATGGATTGAAATATGGATGCATCACAGAGATCTATTGATGTAAACTAATCTCCCCTCCATAGAAATGGGAAGATGGAGGCTAGTGTGACCTTTTTGAATTTGCAAGGACAGATTCCCTTGAAGATCCAAGATGGAGATTGCCATCTCTCTTCAGAACCATGAGGCAATGGGAGAAATACCCAGTCTTCACACATCTGGGAGGCAGCATCTCGATACCATGTTTGGAGAGCAGGATGTCAATCTCTTCCAGTAGGGTGGGATGAGGAGGGGTGGATCAGAATATGCCAATGGGTGAAATATTTGAAAACTCAATGGCATATCCTAAGTAGACTATGGTGCAGACCCTGGTGTCTGTGGTGATGTTCCACCAAGTGGTATAATGGGCAGACAGATGGGGAACATCAGAGACCTCAGTAGGAGTGAGACAAAATGATGGTAGCAGTGGCGTTCTGCAGGGCGAGTCAAAAATCACGATTTCATCAAGGAGGAGGACTTCAATTACTGCTGGCAGTGCTGTGTGAAAGATTTCCATGTGGAAGATGACTACAGAGCCTGTACAGAATGACCTGGGTGGTGATTTGGAGTGGTAGGAGAGCAGACTATCTGCTCCAGGAGGAACAAGTGGGTTGTGGTTGAGGGATGGGCATCTTTTTGGCAGTCACTCTTGCTTTCAACAAGTGTTCCATCAGGTTATGGTGTGGAATAAGCCCTGGTCGTCAAAAGATTTTCATTCCATTTACACATATCTTCTGTCAGGCCCACAGATCTTAGCCAAGTAGAATATCACAATGCCATAGTTTCAGCCATCACTCTAGCCATGCATTCTACTGAGTGGTGTGATAATTGAATCTGTTGTGCTACGATTTACTGTACCTCCTGATGGAAGCAGAGGGCTGCCGACCTCTGCTCCTCTGACAAGTGCAGAATAAACAACTCATACCAGAGGTACATGCCTCCCTATTGGAAACTTTTGCAGGGAGAGGTGCAGCTGAATAGAAGCATTGCCAAACATTTTTTTAAAAGTTTATATTGTAAAAACACCCCAAAACATAACATAATATAACATAACGAAAGTGAAAGGAAATTTTAAAAATGCTTACATTTCTATTTCTCTCCAAATTTCTCCAAATTATCCAACATGTTATAAATCCTACTGTTTATATATTTTTGGTTATATGTATATATAAGTCTCATTCTCATTATACCAGCTGTTTCTCATTATACCTGTAATTAACATTTTCAAAATATAACATTAGTAACTTCATTCTTGTTTCTATCCTTTTCAAAATATTATATTCATAATTTAATTCTTATTTCCATCCTAAACCATAACTGCCTAATTATCTAATCACTCTTATTACTCTACATACCAATATACTAATTCTTTTTTATCGCCAACTTAATTAACCCTAAATTAAACCTATCACTATAACCAAGGGTACCTCATCACCAGAGCCATGCTATTCCACCTTCCAAAATTGTAACTCTTCTTGTGGAGGTGTAACACCTTTCTCTTTTCCACAAATATCTTCCATATTACACCAAAATCACTCCCTTTCATTGTTCCTTTTTTAACCTTAATTCCAAATGTTAATTTATCATTAATCGCAATTTGCCATACTTCTTTATACGAATCCTCTATTTGAAGATCTCCTTGAATTTTCCATTTTCTTGACATAATTAACTTTGCTGCAGTTAGTAAATTTGTAATTAAATCCTTCATAGCCTGAGTGCAACTAACCTTATCATATATATAGACAACAATGCTATACTTGGGCATATTTCTAGATCAATTTCTGTTATCTTTTACTCTTCAAATACCACTTGCCAAATTATAAATACCAATTTTTTGGCAGCCTTTCCAACACAACCTTGAATGATTCTTATCTATGTGATTTAACCTTACTGGTGTTAGATACCATCTCCAAACCAGTTTATAATAATTCTCTTTTATTTTAAATTATGCTGATTCCAATTTTTTTCCAATCCTGAATATCTATGTTTTGTGCCAAAACTTCCTCCCATATTTTCCTAAGATATCCCTCTTGCTCTTTAGGTTTTGACAACATGTTATATATTTCACTTGTGGTACCCTTCAAAATTTCATTTTCCTCTATACTTTCCTCTATTCCTTTATACTTTCTCCTTGACTAATCATTTGTTCAAATTTAGTACATTCTCTAAAATCTTTATTATCGTTTTTCCAATTCCTAGTCCACTGCTCTAACTGAATACAATTAAGCCATGATATCTTTGTATCCCACAATCTCTCCTTTATTTTATCTTTATTCCTCATTATATCCATCTAGTCTTTTAACTTATGTATTCTCTGCTCCCTTAATCCTTTCTCTAACTCACCCCTCAATTCACTGGAAATTTTTCCACCATCACTGGTAGAGTTAATAATGGTGAAGTAGCAGGCATTAACTTTTCCTTATATTTCTTCCAAATCTCTAATATATTTTTCAAAAGGGGTTTTTCTATTTTTTTCACTTTCCTCTTAGCGGGATCCCCTCAAATATTCTCCAATTTCCTCTCTAATTCTATTGCATCCATCTCTAACTAATCTAATCCCCCTTTTCCTGTTACCTCAGCTATAATATATCTCAACTGATTTGCATTATAATATTATTTTAAATTTGGAAGACCCAGTCCTCTTTCTTTTTAGGATTTATACCACTATATTTTATTAATCCTCACTTTTCTATGCAAAAATTATTCAGTAATAGAATTTTTCAATTCTACTTCTGCTATCTGTATTGGTACCATCCTAAACAAAAAGTTAATCTTAGGTAATATTTTCATTTTTACTAATGCAATTCTACCAAACCATGATAACTTAATATTTTTATATTCCTCTAATTTCTGCTTCACTTCTTGTTTTATTATAATTTTTTCCTCCAGTCTTTATAAATTTTTTGTAATATTTATTCCTAAATATCTAATATCTATTTTTTTTTATCCTTTAAAAATCTTGTTCTTCTGTCAGCATTGCCAAACATATCCAGGTGATTCCCCTCCCTGTCTGGTGGTGTGGAGTGAGGCTTCTTGCCACCTTTTGCGTGGGAGGCTTTCATGATAATGGAGTTTGGTGTAGGGTGGGTGAACAAGCAGGCTACATCAATCTGATGGATCTTGTAGACTTGCTCTAAATGGCATGATGTTGATGGGAGGGAGACAGGCTGCACCCAGGCTTGCTTAATGACCTCTTGTAGAGTAGGCAAGAATGGAATCATTGCTGGTGTTCCAGACTGATTGTTGATGATCTGGAACCTGGAACACAGAAACATCTAGACCTATGGCTTTCACCATGCACAAGATGATATCCACAAACTGCTTGATATCTTCTGCGGAGGCCTCAGACACCGCCTCTAGGACACCTGTTGGAGAAGAAGGCATAGCTGGGCAGCCTGGTTCCTCCAACAATGAGTCAGAATTGTCACTCTCCAAGCCAGATGATAATGCTTGAGGAGAGGGAGCCTAATGTGTGGTGGAACTGGAGGAGGAAGAGAAGGAATGGTAGATTGAAGCACCACAATCATGGCTGATGGCTGTAACTGTAATAGGAGTCAGTGATGGTGGAGTGAGAGACACAGTAGCAGTGGTCTGGAATGGTGGCGAGGTAAGGCGCTGCATCAAAATTGAAGGCTGTGACAGCAAAGAGTCCAACCAAGGAGGAATTGGTGGGGATGGGAAGCTTCCACAATCTGCTGTTGTTCTCAGGTGGTAGAAAATTCAGAAGGAGCACAGTTGGGTGTCAGCAAACATGAGGCAGGCAATGTACATCAAGATGGAATCCATGCACGAGATCAGTAAGGTGGCAAACATGGCCAGGACCAATGGTGAGGTCACGATTGGGGCTGGCAAAGAGACCTGGAATGGGACTAGTGGTGATGGCTGCGGTCTTGTGAGTGATGACTAAGATCTGTCCTGGTAAGATGGAGAGTAAGAATGGTAAGAGCTCCCTCTACAGGTGTTTGTGTTGGTATCAATCGATATATGATACAAACATAAATGGCAAGTCCTCATGAAGGCCATAATCTCAATAATGAAAAGGTATATGAAGGTGACCACTCCCCGCTATGTTGTCAGTAACAATCATGAGAATGTGACTGAACAGGTTGTCATGTTGAGGGTAAGCTCAGTGTGGCCAGATGAGCTTGGCTTGCCAGAATCTCCAAGCCTGAGGCTTGGGATGTGGCAGGTGGGTCAAGAGGACCTTCGACCTTTGGAGCCACTGGTACAGAGGACAGTTCCAAGGGAGGTGCAGTTGGCACTGGTAAGGTCCAGGTGTCAGTACCAAGGAATCAGTAGAGCCCAATGGCTTCCTCAACGAGGAAGAATCCTCTGCATGCTTGTCCTTCTTCTTCTTGAGAAGGACTTGGGAAGTGCCTGCATCTTCAGTAGCTCAACTCTTCTTTGAAGGCTTGTCTTTAGCCATCAGTACCGAAGGCACTGACATGATCAATGTTGCTGCTGGTACCGCCATCAATACCATGGTCAATGCCGATGACGCTGTGGTTGTTGGTACTGATGCTGATGGTACTTCCAATGTTGTAGTCGATACCAATGTAGAAATCAAGGCTGAAGTCGATACTGGCATCAGTATCGAGGATGGTGTTTAGGTCAGAACTAATAGGTGACCAATATCCTTGCCACAGTTGTAGAAGCCATGAATAGTCCTGTGTTCTGAGCCACCTTTTCTGGTACTTTTAGGGATTGTTCCCAACAGAAAAACTTCAGTCTGGAAGTCTGGCTCTTCAAAGTGGGATGTCTATTGATGGCAGATCTTACAACATATCACGTTGTGTTCCTCCCCAAGGCAAAAAAAGGCACTGTTGCATGCATCTGAGAGGAACACTTTCCTATTACAAGAGGAACAGTGTTGAAGAGAGAAGTAGAGGTCATGAGAAGAAGAAAAGCGGGGAAAAGACAGAAATATAAAGATGTTTTTGTTTCTTTGAAATAAGATATAACAAAGAAGAATAATGTGAAGAAAGAGAAACACAAGTGCAGAAAAAACAATAAAAACAGTACTCAAGCACTGAACAGACAGAGAAGAGAGACTCAAATGGTGGAAAGAAACTGAGGAGATGGTAGCTTGGCAGGCTCAAGCATGTACAGTAGGCTGGAGAGGGCGGGGGCTTCCCGCCAAGCTACTCAGCTGTGGAACATTCTAGTGGTGTCTGCACAGGTGCAAACCGCACTGTGTGAGACGCAGAGACCATGAAGAAGAAAGTCTGTTACACGTACCCACTACCATAACTTCAGGAGATGTTAGGGCATCTCAAATTCTGGCAGACCCACATGGGAGGAGTAAGTCTTTCAGACATCTTGGCCCCAAGTAGGCTGGGACTTTGTAGGTCAACACCAGTACTTTGAATTGAGCTTGGAAGCAAATTGGCAGGCAATGTAATTTCTTGCACAACTGGTTTTATATAGTCTGTAAAATGCACATTTGGCTGCTACATTTTGCATTAGCTGCAGTTTTCAAACGCAGCTCCACATATAGTGCATTATAGTAGTCTAACTGAGAAGTAACTCAGACATGAACTACTGTGGCCGGATCTGTCCTTTCCCATGAAAAGGTGCAGCTGGCACACCAGTCGAAGCTGGACAAGAGCACTCTTGGTCACTACAGCCGCCTAACTTTCCAGGAGTAGTGCTGGGTCCAAGAGCACCCTCCAAGGACTCTTCTGTCTTGTCTAGATAAGTTTCAGTCTGTTCACCACAGCCATTCACTCACCATAACCAGACAAGGATGCAGTACCTTCACACACTCCTTGGCATCAGTCATAAGGAAGAGAAAGAGCTGGGTATCAGCAGCATCCTGAGAACACCCAACCCCAAAGCTTCAGAGCACTGTTCCTCACAAGGCTCTCGCTTTTGGGTTCCATGTGAAGAGAAAGGCAAGTTATTAAACCAACAAACAAGTACATAAATATATACATAAATAGGCAGGACTGGGATAGATTTCTAGCCCCTCCGAAGTTTGCACTTCAACTCCCAGAAGTCCTAGCCAGCATGCCCAACAGCAAGGAATTATGGGAATTGCAGTTTAAAAATTCTGGCAGTTGAAAGGATTATTTATTTTATTTTATTTTATTTTATTTATTTGTATCCCGCCTCTCCATATGGATCGAGGCGGCGAACAACTTACCATGTATTTCGAAACATTTTTTCTATATTTATTTATTTATATTTATTTATTTATTTATTTAAGGACGCCCATGGCAGGCAAAAATAAAACAAGAACACTCGCCCCCTCTCGGATGAAGAAAACCGCTCACGGACCGCGTTTCATCCTTCTGTGACTGTTTTTAAAAAGTCCTTTTGCAACGGGGGGAGCAATGGCAACCTTCTTTATGAACGGAATTCTTCCGGACGTGCAGCGAGGCTAGAAGTCTTCCCGAGGAACCGAAGAGGGGAAGCGCCCCTTCAGGCGCCCCCTCCCCCGTCCCCCTAACTCATGTCAGCGGGGACCTGACTCGTGGGGCTCACTGGGAAATGGGGCGGCCTACTTTCCAAATGAGGCGGAGAGTGACACTTGCCTCAGCGTCAGCGCCTTCGGAAATGTTGGGACCAAATATGGGGGAGGGAGTGTGGCTCTCACCGTATCCGACATTTCCGCCCGACATTTTGAGTAGGCCGGGCTTTTAGACTCACGAACGGGGCGCCCGCCGCCTTCGTCGTCGTTTCCTCTTTTCACTCCAGAGCCACCGGAGGAGGGGCCGAGTGAGCTCCCCGCCCCCGGCTCCGGCCGGCACCTTGTCCGCCAGGCCGCTTCGACGGGGTCGCTGTTAACGGTCACTGGGACAAAGGCGGAGCTTCAAGGAGGACGCAGGAATGAGGCCGCCGCCGCCGCCGCCTCTTCTTCCTTCCCTCCCTCCCCGCTCCAGAGAAAGGGGTCGATCCGCTTGACGCAGGACTTCAGGTGCACCTATGAATCGAGAGCAGCTGCGGTTCCGCTTGCGGGATCGGAGGTCGCCACCGAGCTTGCGATGCGAGAGGTGAGCTCCCGAAGCTCTGCCGGGTGCAACTGAATAGCATACATAGCAAGGGAAGCGGAACGAACTAATAGGCAAGCAGGGACCGTTTGGGAAATCGATTGATCAAAGGCCATTTCCGCACTAGCCAGTTATAGCGCGATGATTCCACTTTCAACATCCTCTGGAATCCTGGGGTTTGCAGTTTCGGGAGGGGCCAGGTGGCCCCTCCCGAAACTGCAAACCCCAGGATTCCAGAGGATGTTGAAAGTGGAATCATCGCGCTATAACTGGCTAGTGCGGAAATGGCCAAAGTTTCATTTCGTGTGTAGGGTCCCTCCTTTCTGAAGACGACCTCTCGCCTGAACGAGGGTTGTTGATTTCAGTGAGCTTTGGCTTCATGTGTTCACCTAATATACTGCTGTCTCCGTTCACTTAAGCTCGAATTTCGCTGAGACTTCTTTCTTTGCAAGGCACGAGAAAACTGGATGAGCATGTTTTATCTCCCCCATGTCCCTTTCTTTCATCTTCCCCACCAAATATGCCCAGAGTGTACCGTGTATGATAATTTTAAGATTATCAGGATCAGCTTCGTTTGATTTTGTCCTAGGATCAGAGAAATTATTCTGTCTGTGGTAGCTTTATATTGTCTGTTTTTATCGGTACTGGCAGTTTTAGCATCAGAGGCTTTGCAGGAACATCAAGAAAGTGTGGGTTCTCCTTAGTATGCAAGTCGAATGACCCATTTTCTCAAACTGGGGTGGAGTTGTAATGCTTGGGGGGGAAATACTGGACTGCTGTGGGCAAGAAAAGACATGTATTCCTATGTGTTGAAATTAGGCTGCTGTTTGCTGGCATGATAAAATCCGTGAGACCCTTTCAGGCATGCCCATACAAGTTTTTTATTCAGATTGGGAAAGAACTTGATCCTTTTGTCTGGTCCCATGATGGGTGAACTGTGATAACAAAGCAAGCCTAGATTTGAGAAAGAAATAATATTAACAGTATGAAATTTTATATCATAATGGAATAGTGTATGTTCTCAGGGCCTGTTCCCTGTATTGTTGTTTTTCTTCAATCTAGATTCTGACATAGAAAGCAACTTCCTGGGAATCTTTCATTCAAATCTATTAAACCTTAATGAGAGTTACTGGTAGATCCCTCTGGGTGCGGGGAGTTATGTGGCCCTCCAAATGTTGATTGACTTTAGGTTCCAGTCCTGGCTCACATTGCAATGGCATAGAATGCTGGGAGCTGCAGTGCAATAACATCTGGAGGGCTGAATGAATCTCACCCCTAATTGGAGATGTTGGTAACCAGGCAAGTGTAGTATTTTACAGTCTTCTGCTGTGTTTCAGTTCTGTCTTTAGAGCAATCATTTGATATCACTGAAACTTTGTTTCCAGTTTAGATAGTGGGGACGGACGGACAGAGAGGGTTAGACCGAAGTACCTGGAACCTTGGATTGTGAATCTTCTGCTAGAGTACAAAGAGCCTGAAGCCAAAGAAGATGGGCAGTTTGGACATGTCCTGAAGGTGGGTTAATGTAATTTTTCTCAGTAGGGATGAATAGGGAACTTTTTTCTCCCCTATTCTTCCCTGTCCAAGGAGGCTGGGACAATGCATGAACAATGTATTTTTATATGCTGAAACTGGGCTACTGTTTACCAGCATGATAAACTCTCATACTTTGTATTTCTTACTTTCATTGTTTTTCTTCACAAAAGTCCTGTGGTCTAAGTTAAATGGAGGAAGAGACTGCTGATCTTGGGATCACCCATTGTGCAATTATGTTTGAGTGACGGTTTGAACATGGTTCTCTCCACTCCTAGTCAAACAGTTTAACCATATATCACATTTGCAAAGTAATCCTCTAATATGGATATACTTGTTTCTGCTAATCTTTGGGAAGGAAGATGAGGAGCTGTGCTGTACTTCTGAGCACTGGGTTGTGGTGGGGAATGTCTGCTTTGAGTATGAAGCTTGTTGACTGTGTGCCATATAAGTAGGGATTATTTATTTCTGTTAATGGATCAGTTAAATTCATTGTTTCAAAACATTTGCTTGACTAAAAAGGTGTCCCTGCTTCACAAGAAAATAGATTTTAGAATCAGTTATCTTTTAACCCAAGTACTGACAAGAACTATAGGTAGTATGCTCTGTCCTACACAAGGCATTTTCTCCTATGTGTGTTAGTAGAGAGGACATATCTTCTGAGAAGATGTATATTGCAACACGTGTATATACAATCTAAAAACTTAGCTATGAATCTTTTCTTAAAACAATTGTTTTTTTCTCATATATCAATATACAGAGATATAGTTGATTGGCTTCCTGATTAGTCATATCAGACAAGGTTTCTTTAATTAGCTGATAACCTTACATTATTAAGGAGTGCTGCATCTTCTGAACACTGTTTTTTTTCCTGATCCTTCTGTAGAATGGTGACCACTTTTCCCAGGGCCAGATTTGTGGTTTTCTGTTCATGCTCGGATGAAGTCTGGCATTTCTGCAGACATGGACTATTATCTTATTTGCTAACATATTTGTGTGGTGTAGATGGCAGCAATGATATAGGCAGCAACTGGGGTACAATGTCCCTGACAGTGGTAGAATGGCTTAGGAATGAATCTATGTTGAGAGAGAGTACCTTTCTGGTTCCTTAGTGCTTGGAAGCTTGCAGCACAGTTTCCTCTGGTGATGAACACTTTTTCTGCTTCTGTTGATTCCCCTATTGGGCCAGTAAAAAAATATATTAAAAGTTACGCTGGGGAAGTACATTTATTAGAACCATCTAAAATGTTTCAGAATAGCAAGCAAGCTTTCAAGTTATCTTAAAATATTCATCTAAATAATACAGGAACTTGAGAGTGATGAAATATTCCTTTATGTCTGCAACTGTCACCACTTGTTTATTGGGTTTATTATTCTGCTTTTTTAAAAATACAGTTAAAACACAAAACAAGATCAGGTATTAAACAGCACAATTGAAAACAATTTATTCACCTGTCTCTAAGAAAAATACAGCGTTCCAACTGGTAATAAATTCCATCCTTAGCAGCTAGACAATTGTCAGTTTCTTTTATGTGGTTATACTGTGGCTTCCTAATTTGCCAGTCTCCTCCTCCTCCTCCTTCTCCGTGCAGACTAAAGAAAAGAAACAAAAGATTCTAGAGTAGTTTTGGCCTGTGTTTCTTCACTTGGTTCAAAATGCCTGATGGAATTGTTTATCTTTTCTTTTCAAATTCCCCACTAGGTTCTGAATGATGCAAAGGCTCTACATCATAATGAAGAATGCCCCACAGTTCTGCGCATTGCAGATGGACGCCACTATATCCGAGTAGTTGTTGCAGCCAGAGCTCTTCAGGTGACAACCTGGTACGTTTTAAACTTTGTTATGTCTTCTTAGATGAGATATATCTAATTCTAGCACTTCTGTGTACCTGGGAAGTTGCATGAATTTAGCATGTGGCTAAACAAATCTTCGTAAGCAGTACTACATGTGAATAGGACATTGGATTATTGTTGATCATGCACTGAACATAAGCCAGCAGTGTGATGCTGCAGCAAAGATAGTAATGTTTTTTAGCCTGCATTAACATAAGTATAGTTTCCAAGTCAAGGGCAGTAATAATCCCACTATATTCTTTGCTGGTCAGGCCTCATCTGGAGCATTCAGTTCTGAGTGCCTCATTTTAAGAAGAAATATGGACTAGCTGGAGTGGGTACTGAGAAGGGCAACAAGGATGATAAGAGGTATGGAGAACAAAACATGAGGAAATGTTGAAGGAGCTGGGCATATTCAATTTGGTGAGGAGAAGCCTGAGGGGTGACATGACTGCACTCTAAATACCTCAATGGCTATCACAGAGAGGAGGGGCAGGCCTGTTCTCTGATGCTTCATAGGGTAGGACCAGGTCTAATGGGTTGTAAGTTACAAGACGATAGATTTCAAATGAAGTAGGAACTTTTGACAGTAGGAGCAGTAAGAGCCTAGAAAAGTAGTGACTGTCTCTTTCCCTGGACATCTCCAAAAAGAGGCTAGGGATGCTTTAGCTGGAAATCCTGCACTGAGCAGGGGGGTTGGACTTGATGGCCTATGAGGCCCCTCTTAACTCTGTGATTATTGGTGAATTTACATGGAGAAACTGTTGTATATTAAAGTCAGATTAGCAATGCTGTCTTAAATTCTAGAGGACTCTAATCTGTCATATTCCGTTGGAGTACAGTGAAATTAGCCAGGTATGCTAGCATATAATACACATACTGTTTGAAGGTTAAATGCAATATGCAACAAGAATAAACACAGAAGGAAGAAGAGATAAGAAACTTGAAGGTGAAATCCAATACCTTGAAAATGACAGAAATAAATCAATATAGAAGACTAAACAATTGGTCAGAAATGAAGGGACCTGAAAAAGAAAAAAAAAATTAACAGCTGTGTATCTTTATAATAATTTTAAAGAATATTTGCACTCTAGTCTCTACTTGTATTTTTTATAATTTAAAATCTTTGTCTCATAATTGCCTTTGCAGTTATAGAAAAGTGTTGTTTCATTTGTCATTGCTCAGAGAAAATGTGCACAGATGTTTCCACTTTGATGTAATTGCTAATGAGTTTTCAAAACAGATGTGTTTCTTCACTTGTCAGTGAAAATTTCAGAAACTTCATAGTGGAAATCTTCACAAAAAATGTATTTTGGTAGTTGTGCCATTTTATATCATTTAATAAACATTTTAATTAATGTAATTTAATTTATGCATTTTAAAACATGGTGTTTTAATGGAAGCTTGGAAAATTGACAAGAATTGGTCAAGAAAGTCAGAGAAATGGAAACTAAAATTTCAGTGATGGCCATGCTGCCTTATCTTCAAAATCATGTATTGAGGATGCTGGAAAGTATGTCAGTATGACCATAATGCAGAACGAGGGAGAAAAGAAGAGTCAGGCACAGCTCCCTACCCAGGTCCAGAAACAGATGAAAAGCCCTCCCTCCATCCCGACTACCTACTGCCGTGGCCTCAGAGGAAGAGGAGAAGGAGTATCTGCTGTCTTTAATCCCCTTCCACACTGCCATTCCCTTTTTTGTGTGTCCTGTCCTACTTAGATGGTAAGCCTGAGGACAGGGAACTGTCAAATGAATTTGTAAGGTGCTTTGAGAACCTATGTACTCTAAATAAATAAAATAAACAATGACTAAAAGTGCCTTGGAAATTTAGCTCAGGAAGTTAAGTGAACAATCCTTCCGAAAGACAGGTTAGTAGCTTGTCCCCTCTTTGTGCTGTTGATGACTTATACTTGAAGTACCATTCATTTTTCTCTCTGATTCTTAGCTTGCTACCACAGAATGGATTTTCCAGTATTGTTGGCCAGTTCATCATCCTGAAGAATTATAGGGTGTGTTTTAAAGTGGGAGCTAAAGTGGTAAGGCATACTTTTATTATATATATGTTGCTTTTGAGGACAAGTGCGTGTGTTCTGTTACTTTAGTATTGTTTCTTGATGATCTTACATTGTTGATCTTATAGATACCTGCTGTGGGATTGTGCAGACATAATAGGAAGTTAGACTTTTGGGATAGTTTGGAGACTGAAAGGGCTGGTTGACTGGATGGTCCTGGAACTGTGAAAGAATGATTATTGATTTATCTCTTGGATGTGCTGAGATGGAGGGAACATGGAATTTTCTGGGCAAGACAAATTCAGCTAGTTATTAATTTCCTGACTCTCACACCATCTCTCCTTTTAAAATCATACATGCAGTTTATCTTCAACTGTTTTCTTGATGTTGTTCTTGGGATTAGTTGCACTAGTTTGGGTAAAAGAGGAATTCAGAGATATGTTTCACTGGTTCCTATCAGAATGGATGCAGGTTATGTCTACCATCTGCATTATATTTTCTCTTGTTTGTCATGTGCTTCAAAAACATATTTTTATAGCCATTCCTTTAAAATAAGATGCAAGTACATATTGGCAATCCAACAACCCTCAGCATAGTGTAAATATCCATATGCAGACTTACACTACACCAGCGGTTCTCAACCTGTGGGTCGCGACCCCTTTGGGGGTCGAACAACCCTTTCCCAGGGGTCGCCTAAGACCATCGGAAAATACGTATTTCCGATGGTCTTAGGCTCCATTCCCTCCTTGGTGGTGGTGCGCAAGTGCAAGCCACACGCTTGAGTCCTCCTGCCCCCTTTGGCGGGAGCGCGTGCGGCCGCATGCGCTCCTGCCAAAGGGGGCAGGAGCATGCGAGTGCGTGGCTTGTGCTTGCACACCACCACTCCTGGGCCTTTTCCGCACATTACCTTATCGCGGAGGTGGGGGTTGCCGTTCACGCAAGCAGGTTCTTGTGCGAGGTGCTCTCTTTGCTGCTTCTTTGTCCCGCAGCTGGATTCCTGGTTGCGCAACCACCCTGCCCCTTCCTTCCGCAGTGCAGCCTGGGCGCTGTAGGCTCCCCTTCTCCGCTACCGGGAGAACCTCCCGTCTGACGGGCCAGCTTGGGGCGTGTGGCGGCAGCACAGGGGAAGGCCCTCTCCTCGCCACGGCCCCTGCCCCACTCGCCATGGAGGGGGGTGCTGTGGAAGGGCCGGGGGACCGCAAAGCGGCACTTTTCCGGGGGGCGAGCTGTGCCCGGTGCAAAAGACAAAGGTGCTGGGATTCCTCCCCCGCCGGCCAGGGTCGACACTCTGGAAACTTTTCCCACACTGCCCCCCCAGCGGAAATGAGAGCGAAGCAGAAGCAGAGCCTTGGGGGGGTCTTGGAGTTTTTTCTCAGGGGAGAGCGCGGCTCCTCTTTCCCTCCCGTTCCTGGCTGACGAGGCGGCCTTTGCCGGGGGGGGGAGGCATTGTAAATAATAAATAAATAATTTTATGGTTGGGGGTCATCACAACATGAGGAACTGTATTAAAGAGTTGTGGCATTAGGAAGGTTGACAACCACTGCACTACACTGAGCTATATACTGTCCTCCAACTTACTGTAAAGCCCTTGGAGCTATACTGTGTGGCCATTCTGTGCTTCATGGCAAGCAGGCAGGATCAGAGAATCTTGGAAGACAGGAGAAGTTCCAGCTGACTGGAAGAGAGCAAATGTTATCCCTATCTTCAAGAAGGGAAAAAAGAGGACCCAAATAATTATCGCCCGGTCAGCCTGACATCAGTACCCGGAAAGATCCTGGAGCAGATCATTAAGCAGTCAGTTTCTAATCATTTAGAAAGCAATGCGGTAATCACGAGAAGTCAACATGGATTTCTCAAAAATAAGTCATGCCAGACTAATCTTATCTCTTTTTATGACAGAGTTACTAGCTTGATAGATGAAGGGAATGCTGTGGATGTAGCATATCTCGATTTCAGTAAGGCCTTTGACAAAGTTCCCCATGACATTCTTGCAAAGAAGCTAGTAAAATGTGGGCTGGACAGAGCTACTGTTAGTTGGATTTGTAATTGGTTGACCAACCGAACCCAAAGGGTGATCACGAATGGCTGCTTTTCGTCCTGGAGAGAAGTGACTAGCGGGGTGCCACAGGGTTCTGTCCTGGGCCCAGTGCTGTTCAACATTTTTATCAATGACTTGGATGAAGGAATAGAGGGCATGCTCATCAAATTTGCAGATGATACCAAATTGGGAGGGGTTGCTAATACGCCAGAGGACAAGATCAAAATTCAAAATGACCCAGATAGATTGGAGAGCTGGGCCAGGGCGAACAAAATGAAATTCAACAGAGAGAAGTGTAAGGTCCTACACTTAGGTAGAAAAAATGGAATACAGAAATATAGGATGGGGGACACGTGGCTGGATAGCAGTACGTGTGAAAGGGATCTAGGAGTCTTCATAGACCACAAGCTGAACATGAGTCAGCAGTGTGATGCGGCAGCCAAGAAAGCCACTGCAATTCTCGGCTGCATCAATAGGAGTATGGTGTCTAGATCGAGGGAGGTACTGGTACCACTCTACTCTGCTTTGGTTAGACCCCATCTTGAATACTGTGTCCAGTTCTGGGCACCCCAATTCAAGAAGGATATTGACAAGCTGGAGCAAGTCCAGAGGAGGGCGACCAAAATGGTGAGAGGCCTGGAAGCCATTCCCTGTGAGGATAGACTTGGAGAGCTGGGTATGTTTAGTCTGCAGAAGAGAAGGTTAAGAGGGGACATGATAGCCATGTTTAAATATTTGAAGGGATGCCACGTAGAGGAAGGAGAGGGCTTGTTTTCTGCTGCTCCAGAGACCAGGACAAGGAGCAATGGATTCAAGCTGCAGGAAAGGAGAATCCACCTGAACCTCAGGAAGAACTTCCTGACAGTCAGGGCTGTCCGGCAGTGGAATCTGCTGCCTCGTAGTGTAGTGGAGTCTCCTTTCTTGGAGGTTTTTAAGCAGAGGCTTGATGGCCATCTGTCGGGATTGCTTTGAGGGTGTTCCTGCATGGCAGGGGGTTGGACTGGATGGCCTGTGTGGTCTCTTCCAACTCTAGATTTCTATGATTCTATGAGAAGTATCTGGACGTCTCCTTATAGCAAGACGTGAATAATGTCGTCGTGTCTATGGGGGAAATAGCCAGCTGCTTCTGCAATTTTTTCCCCAATTTTTATTAAATAAAGTTTATTATTAAAACTAAGCAAAAGAAAAAAACATCAAATATTCATTCGAAAAAGAAATATACATAACATACATAAAGTAACATAACAAGATATAAAACAAATGAACACACTTAGACATTTAAAACCTTAACACATACATTTCTTCACTCTTCACCCTTTCACCAACTTCCTCTTCAGCTGGCCTGGTAATATCTTCTTTATATAGCTAATTATGTAATCTGTCTACATAATACATATGCAAAATTTACTTACTTATTTCTATTTTTGGGCTTTTTGGGTATTCGTGCAGCTGCTGTCATATAAAATGTTATTTACCTGCCTTTTTTTCTAAGTCATCCTCAGTAACACCCAGTAAATATAATTCAGGTATCCTCTCAAACTGGAAGCCTAGAATTTTTTCAGTTGGAATATGAATTAATTTCCAAAACTTATTAACATTTTTACAAAACCACCAGAGGTGAAAGATGCTTCTGCAATCATGGCTGCTTTTCACCATGCATGGAATGCTCATGGAAAGCAGTTTCAGGGGGTTGTGGGGGGAAAGTTTAGAGTACTGCAAAAGGCCAAAGGGAATGTCAGCACCTGCAGAAAGGACATCTGCATTTGTAAGGAACACTTATGTGTACATGCATCCCTAAATGAATTCTGTTCAGGATTAACTATATAACTATAGCAGTATATTAATATTGTCCTGTCTTTATTATCTTTAACTTAAATTTCATTTTTTTAACAGTTGGCAAAGAAATCTATTATTATGAGTCCTGAAAACATTGGAAATGTTAAAAGAAATAAAAGTCCAAGGGCCCTTTTACATTACAGAATTATAGGCTATGATTCCACTTGAACTGCCATTACAACATCCTGTGGAATCCTGGCATTTCCATTTGTGGGAGGGCATTTAGAACTCTCAGCCAGAGAGTGGTGAGCATAATCTTGGGCATAATCATATTTCATGGAAGCTAAGATTATCTTGGTCTTAAAATTATGCAAGCTCTATGGGGATAGCTTCAAAAATGGACCAGTATTTTTTATCACTGCCATTGGAAAGATGGCATCTATCCAGTTACGGGTAATGAAAACGACTAGATTATATCTTGGTATTTTGGAACTCTTTTAGGAATAACTGAAAGTTTAATAGGAGAATATGGTCTGGTAATGACAAATTGAAATGTAATAAAAATCAAAATTGGTTTGAGAGAATGTCTGAAGTCTATTATACTTTTTTTTAATACTTTTTTTTAAAATTTGGAATATTCCAGAATTATAAAAAAAAAAAAAAAAAAGGTCTGATTATACTTTGGAAAGGAAGACAACTAAGGACTTTTTGTTATATTTGTATGCCAGTCCAAAACACAGATTTAGGTTTCTACTTTTCAGTTTTTCAAATGGACATGTTCAACGTAATAGTTTGGCTTTAAAGGGCTCAGGTAAAACTATTTGAACCTTTTTTTAAAGAGAATACTCCCTCCCTCTCTCTCTCTCTCTCTCTCTATATATATATATATATATACTCAATATATGTAGGCAACATAGAAGTTTCAAGACAGAGCAAGAATACTTCTAGATTTTAGAGGTTCCTAATTGGACCAGTGAAACAGAAAAAGATGAATTGGGGCCAGTCAGCTATCTAGATTGTGATATAAGAAATTTTTTCTCTTGTACTGTCAGCTCTATTAATGTATACCATGATTTGAACACTTATTAATAAATAGGGTCGGGGTTAGTTATTACATGGCATAAACAGTTTTTAGGATTTTGAGCTAGGGAAGCCAAAGGTCTGGGTGGGTATGAAAACCTTATACCTGAATACTGAGTTGAGCGGAGGAATTTGGTAAGACATTTTGGAAATTCTAGTTTGCCTGTATATACTTATAAACTCCAATACCTTTTCCCTGCTTGTTACTTTAATAAAAATAGCATTCTATTTTTATAATTTCTGACTCTGAAGAGTACTTTTCTTCAGGTCAAAGGGTATGGAGAAACACTACCACAAATTATCAAATCCTTGTGAATAAGCTTTACTCCTTTTCTACGAGGGTGGTGGATTTGGGGAGGAAAACAGGTTTGAGTAAGAATGGTGGAGGGTGGCAAGGTGTTATAGAGAGACTGGAAGGCAGCTACCACTTCCAGTCTGTAAAAGAAAAGTAGGTGTGCCCCCCTCCCCCTACAAAAGTGGTGGCAGTGGTGGGATTCGAAAGGTGCAGTATCAAAGTGTTAAATCCAGTGGGGATCTTGGAAAATTCAGTGGGGATTTAGAGATCTAATCTGGAGTCTCTGATTGAGAGAAGGAACTCAGAAATTTATATAAGTGTGTGGTGTTTGAGTCATCTAAAAGATTTCCTGGGGTCAGTGTTTTAAGGGCAGTTTGTAAGGGAATCTTTGGAACACTGGATGAGTTTCTGTGTAAAACTGAAGTGTTTTTAAACCAGTCGGTAAGGTAATAGTTTGCTGGTATATGGTAGGGAACTGAAGGGAAATCTCTAAGCTCTGATAACTACAAGCAAATACTGTTTAAAACTCCCTTCTCTGAGTAAGAACCAACAGGCTGTGAAATACAAGTAAGAATTGGTGATTTTTGAGGTAATCAGCCTTGGGTAGTTGTACAGAAATCACTTCTTAACACAAAAGGTGTCTAGCAATTAAGACCTAGTATTTCCTGGGGTAAAAGTAGTGGATATTTTGTAGAGAAATGCTAATTTGGCTGCCACATAAAAAGGTCAAGGCCAAAATGGAGAATCCTGAAGAAAAACAACCCTTTGTTGAATCAGCTACATCTGAGTCTGCAGAGACTATGGAAATACAGAAAATGAGATTAGCCTTAAAAGAATTACAAGAAAAGGAGATTGAAAAAGAAAAGTCCTTAAGAGAACAGAGGACCCAAAGAAAGAGGGTCATGAAGTACAGATTTATGAGTTAAAATTTAAAGAAATAGAACTGAGAGCAAACTCCTCAAGAAATACGGAATTAGCTTGAGCATTCAAATTGATATGAAGAGATTTCCCAAATACTATAAGGGGCATAATGTGGAATCCTTTCATTCTAACTTTGAGAATGGTTGTGAGGAGGTAGATGTTAGCCCTGAGTCTCAAATAAGTGGCAGTCTGGTAGAGATAGCGGGACAAATGGTGGATGGGGAAGCTCAAAATTATTATTTTATAAAAAGAGTCAGACAAAGATTTCAGCTAACTGCTGACTACCACAGAAAAGAATTTCGCAGTTTGAGGAAAAAACCTGAGGAAACTTACGCTCAGTTGAGGTGTAGATTAGTTTGAGCACTCAGTGGATGGATCAGTGGCTCTAATATAAAAGCTATGGAACAGTTACAAGACTTGATAGGCCTTGAATAATTTTATAATGTTTTACCCTTTGAATATAGATCGTTAGTACAGGATAAAAGTCCTGTCAGTCCAAATTGCTGCTGGGATCATGGATCATTTAGTGACAATAAGAAGGGATCCAAAACCTCAGAATTATGAAAAGAGAAATCACAGAGGATGGCAACCATCTTAGGAGAGAGGGCCTGACAAGATAAAAGAGTAACCCCACAGTCCTGAGAAAAATGGTGGATGGGCAAAGAAATTTCCCTCACCAAAAGAAAAGATGGGAAATAAAACTTGTTTTAAATGTGGGAAAGTGGGACATTTCCAGTTTGATTGCCCCAAAACTGAAGGCCCTAAGCAGACTTATGGCATAATACAAGTTCTGCTCTCACAGCTAAGTTTTCCTTACAGTCTGAAATTAGTAGGCCGACTGCCATGGAAACAGTATCTAGTGGAAGAGATGACAAGAGTTTAGTTCCTCAGAAGACCAACCACTATATGCAGGATAAGTCAAATCAAGAGTCCCTAAAGCAATATCATACCAGGCCTGAAAAAAAGCAGACAGATGGTTGAGCCGACAAAGAATAGAGCAAAGCTGTTGGAAAAGGCACATGTGAGTTCATTTGGATGGCATTTCGGAACTGCCCGGTGTATAAACCTAAACTTTTACTGGCCAGATATAGGTCAGCAAATAAGGCAGAATTGTGAACCTTATAACAGTAGGTAAAAAATAAGTCTCTGCAGAGGCAAGACCAAAGCCAAGCTTTGCCCAATGCCCATATCTGATGAATTAGTCAGACATGTGGACATGGATGTTGCAGGTCACTTGCCAAGAGGCCAGAAAAAGCAACAGTCTGGTACAGAGAAATATACAAATTATTATGGAGTCCTTGGGAGCTCAGTTACCAATGAAGGAGACTTGAAGAAAGCTTGCTCTAAAGTTGCATGCTGACAAAAACTTCCTTTATCAAAAGCTTGATCTAAAGTTCCATCCCGACAAAATTCATGCACCTGGAGCAACAGAAATCTTCATGGAGATTGGACATACTTATGCTATTTTGAGCAATCGAGACAAAAGAAAGCTGTATAACCTCAGAGGTGATGCAGAGCCATACAATTATGCTGACAGTGGCGGTTTTAGCTTCACCCAGCACTGTGGAGCAGACATCACTCCAGAAAAGCTTCCCAGCCGGTTCTTTGGAGGAGCATGGGACGTGTGCATGCCATCAAGGAGGATGCATCCATTTTCCAAGGGACAGTCTGGATGCTGCAAGCAGTGTCACCTTCGGTACAAGGCATATAACAGTATAGGGCATATAACAGAAGATGAATGCTAATAGCTGCTCTAAGCCAGCGTCAGTTCTTACGCCATTTCGTGTTGCTTCATTGATATGTCAGCTGCAAGTGTCTGATTATTCCTGTTCCTTATGTGTGGACTTAAGTTTGAGAGAGATCAGTGAGGAGAAAATAGACCACATGTGCATTCCCTACTGTGTCAACAAAGACTTTAAAAGCGAAGGTCAAGATGGTGAGCTACAGGAGGAAAAGGGTGTGGAAGAGGACTGTGTTTCAACCATCCAGTGTACATCCTGGAGAGAGATGCATGCTGCAAAAGTGTTCTGGGAAGGACAGTTTCATGGATCACTGTGAAGGACTAGAACAATGGACCAGTCTCTATCAGGGAGGATGAACTAGACCTTGGCCGATACGGAACTATAGTACAACATCGATGTTGGGTAGCCCTCCATATTTTCAGCATAGGACATGTAGTAGTAGTAATTAGCTGCTTGCTTGTAACCATGGAAACGAACCAGAGACCGTTAGGTAAACAAAGCCAGAATGCAGCTCTGATAAGAACTACCGGCCAGGACTTAGCTGCCTTAGGGTTTCTTGATATCTGCTATTGTGGGAAAGTATCTTTTGCTACTTATGTTTGGCTTCTGCTAAATTGCCTCAGATCGTTCACTGAAGTCCTGCACTATGTATCATGCTCCTAATAAATAGTGTAACCGCACTGTTTGTGTGTGAATTTAGTTCCTGACACTTTGCTTGTGTAAAAGAACATTTAACAGTAATGTGTAACTGTTTTGTTTTTTTCTTAATCTGAAGTTCTAAACTGAGAATTCTATGTAAAGTTGAAGGCTTTCACAGCCGGAATCCATAGATTGTTGTGGCTTTTCTGCGCTTTGAGGCTGTGTTCTATTAGTATTTTCTCCTGACATTTTGCCTGCATCTGTGGCTGGCATCTTCAGAGGATCTGGTGGCATGGAGGTGAGACAGAGTATATATATGTGGGTAGTCCCCAGGTGGGAGGGAACAATGTGCATATCTTACTGTTGGCCTGTGTGATGGCCTATTGTTAAATGAGATATCCCCAGGATTGTATAGTTAGTCAGGGGATATGCATAACAGTGCATTAATTACATTAGCCATCCATTGTATTGTTTCTTGTGGAGGGACCTCCAGAGTCTGGGTGGTGTTCATTGGCATATTTTTGAGTCTTGATTTTAGTGTTCTTCAGTACTGGTAGCCAAATCTTGTTTGCTACAAATCTTGTAGCCAAATCTCAACAGGAAAGAAGAAACTCAGAAAGTAAACAATATTGCCCAAATATTGGGCAATATCCCTGTTATGCATATCCCCTGACACATCCCCTGTGATGCCAACACCTCTGTGCAAAAGTGCGGAATTAATTAGCTCAGAAGCTTACAGGGGGGGTAACTTAGCAAGACCTTGCCTACCAAGGTTTACGGGCTCACACAGGAAAAGAATCAGCCAAAGAGTAAAAATTTAACTAAAAATGTATCTTACTGAAACAGAGTCACTCACACAAGGCTGACCGAAGGTAAGGAAGGAAAGTGGGATAGAGGACATTGAGGTATTTGGGCAATATTCATCAGTCGGGAGAGAAGTGAGGAAAGCAGTGATGTGGCTTAGATAAGGACCTTAGGACAGTTCTCGTTCAGGAATCGGACAGAGTAACATTTTGATAAGCACGAGAACAGCCTGAAATCAAGGTTATGATTGTGACTCACACTTCCAGCTAAGCAGACAAGGGGAGTTGCAACACAGTTAATGGGTTTTGTGTTTGAGTGACAAGGGGATAATGGTCATCATAATATCTAGATTTTGTGGAGAGGTGGGGAAGGAATAGGAGAACATCCAGGTGCAAAGGGACCAGAGTTAAGACAATCATAATTTGGTGGGAAAGTTCCCTATTTCAACTCTGAGAGTCCAGCTAGATAATTCATGCCTACTGTATTCAGAGCAGCTGTGCTATTGTCCTGAACTGACTGGGTCTTCTGTCTAGAGGTGGGTGAGGCTGACCTTCCTTGCCATGTCATGTTTACAATCAGGAATTTCCTTCTTCCAGCATGACCTTGCTGTCACCTCAGGTATTATTTATATCAAAGCCAATTAATATGGTGCCAATTGAAAATTACTTGCCAATTAAACCATGAAAATCCTGGGCGGTATGCAGAGCTGTAATAGCCTCCCCCATGTAATCTTCAGGGTGAAGCCCCGAAGTTTCATTTTTCCTTTTAGAACCTGGTGCCGCACATTTTAATTTGGAGAATTTTGGAGGAAGGGTTAGGAAAGATGGGGGAAGGAAAGAAAGGGTTAAAGCGAGCTATTTTACCTCCGTTAAGCTTGCCAATCAAACACTTCATAGGTTAAGACAATATAGAAGAAAAATGTTTGCCAATTGGGTTTACATACAAGGAGAAACAGAGGAAAACAAGGATAGAGCATCTAACAACAATCACACACAAGAAATGTACAAGTGCAATTCAAAACCTAGCAATAATCCATTCAAAGCAATAATAAAGTTCACTAAGGCCAATGCTCCTTCAGTAGAAGCAAATGGGAAAATTCAAGGCTGACAATTCATGGCACAGTTTGTACGAGTCTTTTGGAGCAGCCAGTTCAGTGGATGGGGAGGAGAGGACTCCAACCCCCCCCCGGTCCACAAAGGTACACAGCAGTCAGTCCTTTGGGTAGGTTGGAAGAGCAGATTACGACTTCCACCCCCCGCCATAGGTCCAGAACGAGTTCACAGGATCAGACTGTTGAGAGAACTTTGGAGGAGTGGCTGGCAGTTTCCACCCTGCTGGCATCCAGGAAAAGCAGGTGTGTCATCAAGGTGGTATCGTGCAGGCTCTTGCAGGCTTGGCACTGCGGTGGCGCTAGCACTTTGGAACTGCACAGGCTTAGCAGCTGGTAATTGCAGTTGGATAGGCCGGGCCCCTCGTGTGTCTTTAAGATAGACCAGGGACATTCCTGCTTCTTAAGTGAACTAGGGACTTGATCTGTCTTAGGGGTGCTAATCTGGGAACTCAGAATGGAGCTTGAATTTTTTCCTGTATTTTTTGGAATAACTGACAGAAAGGTTAGCCATTGGGCTACTCCAGCCGGAGCTGGGGACTAGACCATGCAGGGGCACTGAAGTTTTATGAAAATTTGTATAGCAAAGCCTTTTGGGAGGAGTGTGGAAGCAGGGGCTACTTTTTTCTTTACAGAGTGGAAGTGGTAGCTGTCTTCCCAGTCTCTCTATAACACCTTGCCACCCTCCACCATTCTTATTCAATCCTGCTTTCCTCCCCAAATCCACCACCCTTGTAGAAAAGGAATAAAGCCTTTCTGGTCTTATTCACAAGGATTTCATAATTTGTGGTAGTGTTTCTCTATACTCTTGGACCTGAAGAAAAGTACTCTTTTGAGTCAGAAATTATAGAAATAGAATGCTATCTTTATTAAAATAACAAGCAGGGAAAAGGTATTGGAGTTTATAAGTATATACAGGCAAACTAGAATTTCCAATATGTCTTACCAAATTCCTCCACTTAACTCAGTAATCAGGTATAAGGTTTTCATACTCACTCAGATTTTTGGCTTCTCTAGCTCAAAGTCCTAATCCTTAAATCAGGGTTTCACTTTCTAACTCACTCATGAATAATTTCACCTTTCCTCTGCCTCTCCCTAGGCCTCTAAAGAAAACAAACTCTCATTCACCAAATCCCTCTCTCAGAAGGAATCTTCCTCAGAAATGCAAGCAACGCCCTTATATAGAGTTCCTTCCCAGAAAGCTCAGCTCCTCCCATGTACCAATGGTCTGAGTTCCTCTCTTACCCAGAACCCCTTGGGTCCCTTGGCCACCTGTTGTGAGGCTGGCCTGCTTCTGAGGCCTACCACACTCCCAGGCTTTGTCACAAGTTGCCCCTTAATTTCTTATTGCTCTATTTGAAGCCCCCAAATGGGTCACATTAAAGAGCAATGAGGATCAGTGCAATCCACAGTTGCAATACATTATATGTACCATTCCTCCTCTATACATAACAAGATGAACACTGGGATATTTTAACAACCATCAACAGAAACATATTGCACATTAATACTTACACCATACCTGTCCTCAGGCTGCTCCAGCAAGGTATCTACCACTAGGGTCCACAGTTCTACAAGGGCTAGTCTAAATAGCTTTATCGCTGTAGGTGAATGCATCTTTGGGGTAACCTCTTACACTACAATTTAGTGATGCCTACAAACCTTATCTTATACTTCATACTAAACAAAAAACTATCAATAGAGAACTTCAGATTAAGGTAGAAAAAAGATTACACTTTAGCGTTACATTTTCCTTTTACACATGCAGAGATGATGCACTGCAGCTTCGTATGGACCAAAACATAGTTCTTCCTCCTCGATAAAGACTAGTCCATTGTCTTAGTCCTTTGCAGTGATCCATGAAGATGATTTTTGCTCTCCGTTGAAGTTGCTCTTCTCCAGTAGTGGAGGGAGTTCATTGGGCAGCAGGAGCAGGAGGCTGCTATTGTGTCCATGTCTCCTCCATGGGAATATCGTAGGCATTTGGCTGAGAATTGGAAACAGAATGCTAGTCTAGGTAGCCTAGGTAGTCTAAGTCTCATCCACCACAGCACTACTTATATTCTGTTAGGAGCAAACAAGATTATATTATTACTTTCTTAAAAGCATGCTTAAACTGGTCACCTTTATTTTCAAGATAACTATGAGTCTACAGTTTGTTTTCTGCTCCTGCAACAGCTTTGTACAGAATAACCATCCCTTTTGTTGTTTCCTTATGAAGGTTCTGTTTAAAAGCACCTTTCAGAATAAATAAAAGTATGAAGTGGTGAGTGGTAATGCAATAGGATCATGGCAAGGGGATGAAACAAAGTGATCTGGTGTCTTGAAACCTAGCTTGGTGTAGGCCCATGAATCAAAGGAAAAAATTCTTTAGGTATTTTGCCACAAAGCTGCAACTGTTATTTTTATTTATTAGATTTATTCCTTTCTACACAAAAAAACAACTCAGGACTAACAATAAAATATAACATTGTAATGAAAATTATAACTAAAGCACAAAGCAGATATTTTATTTTGGATACACCATTGAAAATTTAAATATTAAAAACAAATAGGAGCTAGTGACTAAAACCTACTTCAGTAAAGCAGATCAGCTTAAAAACCAAAAGCCTGTTGGAACAAAAATGTCTTTACCTGCTAGCAGAACAGTGTCAAAGAGGAAGCTGGCTTGGTCTTCCTTGGCAGAGCGTGAGTAATTCATTCAGTTAGTAAAAAACATTGACTACGATAGTGCTCTGGATAAAATTAACAGCAAATCCTTTTTAAAGGTTATTTCAGTTGTTGTTGTGTGGTTTCAAGTCGTTTCTGACTTATGATGACCCTAAGGCAAATCTATCACTGGGTTTTCTGAGGCTGAGTGTGTGTGATGTGATGCCCAAGATCACTGGGTGGGTTTCTGTGGCCAAGTGGGAAATTGAATCCTGATCATAGTCCAATGCTGAAAATACCACGCTGTCTCTCAGTACTTAATATAAAAATTGAAGGTGACAGGTGCCATCTTAAAAAGGTGTTCTTCCTTTTGTTACGTGTAGAAGGCTTGCAACAACATACATTTATATCATCTAAAAGAAAAGAAAATAAGTGGCTTGTTTCAGAAGTATTCCTTGGATTGCATGCAGATTCATGCATATTTAATAGACAAATTAATCAAACAACAAAACATATGTTTTATAAATGTTAAAATTAATTGCCTTTTAGCACTAGTGTCTTCTTTATTTCCAGAAATTATCTTTGTTTCCATGTTAATATAGACTAAGGGCATGATGGTAAAGAGGAAGCTTTGGCTAGATATAGGCCCAGAATGTAGGTGCTTGGAAGCATCTATGGCTACAGTTCCTCATACAAATCGGTGGGAAATCATTTGAAGGCTTCAGTCAGCCTCTGTGAGTGTGTTTATGATCTGTGGTATCTGGATTCATTTCCTTATAAAGACTTGTACTAGGACTGTGGGCAGTTTGGGGACCTTCTGTTTGTTCATTGTTCTAGATAGAGAGTATTTACCTGTACAGAGACAATGTGGGAGCTGAGGAGTTTGCTAGAACACTGAATGTCTGCCATCTTTAATAAAAAAGGGTCAATACAAGGCCCTGCTCTCTCTCTTTTAAATAATGTGTGATATAATTTTCTTGCCAGAGTATACTCCCTCTGGGTAAACTTGGAAAGCTTTGGTAGCTTTGGATCTGTGAAACTGAGATTCATATCGGCCATAAAGTTCATCAGATAGTCTTGGGTGAGTCATTTTCTCTCACCCAGTCTACTCACAGGCTTGTATGAAAGTTTAGCTGAGATGATCCTCGTGCCTTGTTGATGAATTTAATAATACAAAATAAATTTCCCAGCATCCTTTTTAAAATCATTTTGTGATGAAATCACTTTCCCAGTTTGGGTTTCATATTTATTCTATGAATTGGGGGTGGGAGATCATTTGAAATGGCCCTTCCGTCCCAGAAATGGACACATGAAGTAACCTGTATTGGTGGAGAGCATGACATTGTGGTGTTTTGCTGACAGGGTTTATGTGAGACCCCTATTGGTCTTTAGCAGAGAATAGCCGGTGCTATACAGTTGAGACAAGCCTATGTCAGTCAGGAAGAGTGAGAAGCCGTTTGGGTGTATATTTTCCCAAAGTGTATTGTTTAATCCCTCCCCCTTCCAGCACATCTTATGTTAAGAAGGTTAATAGGTTGAAGATTGCCTCCCTTTCCTCATTATATCTGCCTTTTCTGAGAAATGTTCTTCAGATTCTGGAGGGTAAAGACAGGTAAGGACTTGGGTTTAGTTCATTTTTTAGTAAGAATTAACTAAAATTTGTCAAGTTATGTCTGGGGATGGAAAGAACTAGAGATACATTTGAGCAAAGAAGGTCCCAAAACTGACACATTTATCCATCTGAACTTAGAGTTTTGAGTGCTTAATTCTTGTTTGGATTTGAATCGCTGTGAATTCAATCATATTGGTGCAAAATTAGAGTTACTACCTCTTTTGTTAATTTGTTTTTCTGAGAGGCTCCTTGCCATCACACCAGTATGGCAGGAAGGTATTACATGGTTCTTTCCATACTGGGAATAGCTGTATCAATTGAATTTGGCCAGTCAAAATTGGGGAGAATTTAGTTTGGGGTTGCTTGTGAGGAATTTACTAACATTCACAAGGTTATTTTCTTACTATTTGGGGTGGAAGAAACTTGAGATTTAAAAATTCTAAATGTGGGAAAAAATGAGAATTTTTTTAAATCACCCTTTAAATAGTGTGAAGCAGCTGATTGTGGCTGTCTGTCATGAAAGAACAATAAATTGCTTGTTACTGCATTTTTACTGTTGGGGAGAAGTACTTAAGGGATTTGTTGCCATAGGTTACAGCCTTTGGTGCTCTGCTCTTTGAAAGTGGGGAGCCAGTGTGTCATTTTGCTACTCTCTTTGAGGAGGCAATTTGTGTTAGGACAACCTGGATTAATTCTTGTTTTGATTTTAGAAGCTCTTAAAAGTTCCTATTTTTGACTGAAGAAGCACACAAATGTTCTAATGTAGTCCTATTCAATGTGGTGGTCCATGGACTGGTGCTGGACCTTGAGACATTGGGGACCAGTTCCTGGTGACTTTCCAGAAAAGAAAAAAAATCTAGCTATTGGGCGCAAATATTTTCCCTTGCATATTTGGGAAAAATTGTTGGTCACTCGCATTGGATATCTTGGGATGCACTGCTCTAATGCAAGAGGTTGAAGGGGGTCAACTCCCTTGTACTGGTCCCTTAGATTCATATTATGGGGGACATAGTATGCTTAAAATACAGGATGTAAGGGATGATGCTTGTGGAGTTCATCAAAAGCTGAGATGTGCTCCTTTTCCAAAATAATTTCAGTGCTTGAGGAGAACGTGATTTGTCTTACTTTGGACCAAAGTCTTATCCAGGCACAGTATCTCTAAGTGTGCCTTTATTTCATTTTTAGGAGGATTGTGAATTCTACCTCACACTCAATTGTTTCCAGGTGACACCCATGAAGAGGCAGGAAATGAAACAGCAGGACTGGTGAGACCTTTTCTGATCTTTGTTATACATGCTTGCTCTTTCTCTATCTCAGCATGGACAGCAAGCAGGCAGACAGACAAAAAAACACATGCATAGGTAGTTCAGAAAAAAAAACCTCCACAAGGACTTTCAAATGATTTTACATGAATCTACATCACATTTTACTGAAATTAGAAACCTGTATCATAGAGTCAGGTCTGTGTAGTTCTTATATCATCAAAGACATGAGATTTAGAAAGAGTAATGATTAAAGGAAAGGTAGCCTGCCCTGAAAAGAACAGTTTTATAAAAAAACTAGAGTATATACCTGGTGTTGCCTGGGATTTTATTTTCTCATAGGTAATACTTGTGAGAAAGTTTTGAGATCCTGTGACTCTATTTCCTCAAACTGTCTTGTCCAGTACCTGTAACTTTTCCCCATATTCCCCAATCCAATCTGCATTCAGAGTTATTAACATACAGAGGTTGGATTCCTGAGGGAATACTCTGCCCTCCTCCTTGCTGCTAGGCCTCATCTCCATAGCAACCAGCCTATTCGAGAGCTCTCCAGCTGAGAATTCTAAAGGCCTCTCCCTAAACTGCAAACCCCAGGATTCCGCTGGGATTTTATTTTCTCATAGGTAACACTTGTTAGAAATATTTTAGGAATTAGATGTGGTTGAAATACACAGATTTGAGATCTTCTGTCTGTAATTCCCTAAACTGCCTTGTCCAGTACGTTTAACTTTTCCTTATAGTCCCCAATCCAATCTTTATTCGAAGTTATTAACATACAGAGGTTGCTTTTCTGAGAGAATACGCTGGCTTTCTCTTTGCTGGTAGGCCTTGTCTCCATAGCAACCCACCTGAGCTCTCTGGCTGAGAATTCTAAAGGCCCCCCCCCGAACTGCAAATCCCAGGATTCCATAGAATCTCCACAGCCAGCCAATCATAAGAGGTCTTCACCTCACACAGCCAATCATATGAGGTCTTAGCCTGCCTGACACAGATAAACAGACAAACTCACTCACAAACTTTGACTTTTATATCTACTTTATTGTATTTTGGTTCATTTCAAAAAAGTATTATCCACTGTGGGATGATGATGATGATGGTGGTGATGATGATGATGATGATTTTGTTTCTATATCTAGTTTGAGAGGAGTACCACTTTATCAGTGTACATCATTTAAAATATAAAATTCTGCCCTCAGTTCTTTTCAGACAAGTCTGGCAAGGCTTTGAAAAACAGAGAACACTGTTGTTTAATGATAAAATCCGGATGTCATGCATGCACACTGTTTTTCAAATTGGTCAGAAAACAACAGATTATACCTAACTCACCGTTGCATCATGCAGC
Source organism: Ctenosaura bakeri (assembly GCA_948474755.1). Lineage (NCBI taxonomy): Eukaryota > Metazoa > Chordata > Lepidosauria > Squamata > Iguanidae > Ctenosaura > Ctenosaura bakeri. Next base: position 9,099 of record CAOLHI010003717.1, on the reverse strand, counting down.
AGAAAGTCCTAAACCTGGAATTCCCCAAATCAGTATAAACCATCCTTTGTACCAGCCATTCTCAACTATTTTTTGGGCATTGTGCTTTAGCAGCTCTTCTCAGGTTCCAGGCCCCTGCTGTCAACATGAAAATCATTTATTATTGAACACCAGGAAAACTTAAACATTCTGACATACTTGACTAAACTTTTTGAAAAAGACTGTATGAAATTAAACATCTATCAGGCCTAATGGGATCTTTAAGCTTCATGCTTTTCTGCAAGCTTCATGATATTGGGCTCCAAATTAGATAATGACAGTTGGAGGTCATGTCTTGTCAGGATATCAGTTCAGTTCTTGGATTTTGTCAAGGAAACTGTCAAACAGTGTGTTGGAAAGATATCATAAACAGGATGCAAACTGTTGATTCCAGTTTAGGTTGCAGCTTAGGTCTTTAATAATTTCAGTTACCAGGGCACCCTGGTGCTCCTCTTCTCACAGTTTTCAGTCTGTGTCCCACTTCAAATGTGCCAGGGTCCCCTTGGGGGCCATATGGCCCTTGTTGAGAATGGCTGCTTTATACTGTCCATTTGGTGATGAGAGTCTTGAGATTTATTTATGTTGTCTGTGTTCAAATGGAAGGTCAAACTGTGTTGCCATAGGATGGCTCTATCTTGAATTTTTTACTCCATATATTCAAAGAATGCAACAAGAAATATAAATGAATGTTTGACTGGGGAGATGGAATGTAATTGGCCTTTTCTGGGGGTAGGGCTTGAGCATTTCTGAGGAGTTAAAGGAATTTAACTCCCCCTTCTTCTTTTTTTTCTTTTAAATATTGGGAGTTTGAAATACTGGCTATCAAGGGAGCGGAGAGGAATTTTCTGCTACAAATAGCTTAGTTTCTAATTATTCTGAAAACTGTTTACATGATTTCCATTCTCCCTTCCCACAGTACAAACTGGTTTGTGACTTTTTAAAATGCCATAGTGACATAGACATAATGACATAGAATTCAGTTGTTTCCAAATGTGAGAATAATCTGTAATTTCAGGGTAGATATCTAGATTCCTACTTTACCACTTTTTTTCTGTTTGAAAAGTTTCTCTGACAAAATACTGTGTGATCTTATATGGCACATGTTTTGTTATCTGAGATTTTATTCTTATGAAAAGCTGAAAATGTTAAGAGATCATTTCTTTCTAGCAATCAGGAACCATCCGTGCTGCAGAAGATAAAGGAATTATGGCAGTAAGTGTGTGGTCCAGTAATGGGCTTTTTAATGCTTGAAATGTAGATTAAAATTAGCAATAACTATACTTTTTTTGAATACCAGTATACATCCCATCTTCCAATTAGTTGATTTTAAAAGCTTTTTAGAGCCCTTGTTCAGAGTACACAATATTCTAGGTTCTCACTACATACTACATACTTGCATACAAGGAGAGCTGGAGGGAAAGTTGAGGTCTTCTTTCACTTCCTCAAAGGCTTGGGGGATTATGGAAACAATTGGATAAATCCTTGTTGCTTATTCACATGTCTGCTCTGCCACAAGTTTCATCAGGAGGACAAAGGATACTTGATTCTGGTGAGTCAACAAATAGCATAAAAACCAACAAAATGGAAAATGGGATATATTGATGCCTGGGCAACAATGGCATCCTAAAAAACTCTTGGGTAGTTCAGGCTGGGGATAAATCAACTCAAGGGGGAAAAGTGTTTTTTTGGAAGTGAATATGCTTATGGTATTGAAATATTATTGTATTCTCTCCCATTTGAACCTCCCAGGAAACCAAAAAAAAAAAGGTTGAATTTTTAGAGGGGTCCAGAATGCTTTCAAATGCACTCCAAGGGAAGTGTAGGGCCTTTCCACCATCTATGGAGGTCTCCTGGCCATCAAGGGTAAAAATAAATTGCAAAAAAATGTAGAAATGCCCCAAAGTGTCCACTGGGGGGACTCATTTCCACCACATTTTGTGACCTTCCTGTGCCAGTTTGTTGAAACAGGAACACAAAATTCTGTTCACTTGTTGTTGTCAAAAAGCCTTCTCCTGGGCCTAAAATTCCTCAGGAAGGCCCCAGAACATTGCAAAAATTCCCCATACTCCCTACAAAGTGTTTGGGGCAAAACATTGTTTAAAAACTTTTTTCTAGGAGCAGATACAGTGGAGAGGTGCAGCCCTCTAAGATCTCTTACGGGGCTAATGTGGCCCTCTAACCTTCCACAGTTACCCATTCCTATTCTAGAGAGATGATCTTTGGAGTTCTTGATCCTGCTTCAATATTAAGTGAATATAAATGAAAAACAATTTGCAGAACGCGAGAATGAGAGGCTTTTTTACTGATAGGTATTGTTTGATTTTCACCAGTTATCATCATATATAAGTACAGCAGGCCCTTCGCATTCGCAAGGGTTAGGGGTACAGAACCCTCATGAAAGTAAAAAAATTGCAAATAACTCCCTCCCCAGTAAGCACTCCCCCTTTCCTCATGCTTTCTGCTGCTGCGGGCACGGGGGAAAAACAGAAAGTGCAAGGGGAAAAACCTTCCTCTTCTCCACTCTCCTGCCAGTTGCCCCCATGCCCTGCCTTGTTTTTGCGCTTGTGCCTAGGCAACGAGCAGAAGGGTAAAGGAGAAGGATGGGGTTTTCCCCTGCACTCTCCTGTCCCCCACTGCTGTGCCCTTCTGTTATTTCTGCATGGGTGATGGGCAGGAGAGTGCAGGGGAGTGAAGATCTTACCCCTGCACTCTCCTGCCTGCTACTCACACACCCACCCCTTCTTTGTGCACGCCTGCACAGGCGATGGGTGGGGGAGTGCAGAGGAGCGAAGGTCTTTCCCACTGCACTTTCCTGGCCGCCACTGCCAATGCACCTACACAGGCGACAGGTGAGAGAGTGCAGGGGAATGAAGATCTTTCTCCCTGCACTCTCCTGCCTGCTGCTACCAGTGCTCCTGCATGGGCAACAGGCAGAGCAGTTCAGGGAAGCTAAGATCTTTCCCTGTGCACTCTCCTGGCCGTCGCTGCCAGCGAGCCTGTGCAGGCGACAGGCAGGAGAGTGCAGTGGAGTGAAGACCTTTCTCCCTGCACTCTCCTGCCTGCTACTGCCAGCGCACTTGCATGGGCATTGGGTGGGAGAGTACAGGGGAGCAAAGATCTTTCCTCCTCCCTGCGCCTGGGCAGAAAGCCAGAGAATGGGGGAGGCAAGCAGACACTTCACAGATAATCAAATTTGTGAAAGTCATACCTGCAAATATGACTGCAGCTTCCTCTCATTCTTTTATTAATTCTTTTTTAACTGGCATTTACTGATAGATTTTTTTTCAGTTTTCTTGTACTCATATTTTATGTATATTTCCTAATTTTTAAAGGGAAAAGCAAAATTAAATTGAGATGTGTAGGAAAGATTTAAGGATTAGGACAAAGGTGAAAATCAGATGGTTCTCCAGATATTGTTGGACCACAAGTTCCATCATTGACTAGCAAAGCCAGTGGTGAGGAATGCTGGGAGCTGCAGTCTACTAACATGTGGAGGGTTACATGCTTTGCATTCCAGAACTTAGGAAATAAATATTTTACAAAACTACTGCAGTGTTTAATTCTGATTTCTCTTTTGTTTGCATATTTCAGGAAAAGCTTTGCCTTTCAGCCCTGGCATAATCCTGGTATGGTATATCTGAAGGATTTTGATAAAATAGTTTTGACAGTTGAGGGAGGGGATGAGGCTCATTGAAATGTGACTCTGCATTATTCAATAAATGCCCATTTTCTCTCTTTTAATGTTTTAGTATTTTAGTATTTTTTAAATTCTTCCCCCCCCCCCACTGCTTTAGAAGATAATTGATTTGTTCATGTAAGGGAGCACTCCTTTTCTGTCCCATAGTTTTATATCCTTTTGATTTAGGCTTTGAACCATTTACATTGAAGGATAAAGACTTTTCATCTCACTCATTTATATAAAGATTTCTTCTTGATTGTCTTTTACCTCACAAAGCTACTTTCTACCTCATTAGCTATTTTCAAAAGCTGTATACCTTTACCTCAGAGCAACTACAAAAAGCTGCCTTTTGGTTTTTATTTGGTTTATTTTTATGGCCTCTAGCCCTATGGAATTCTTGTCTGTAAGATATTTGTGAACTATTTACTGTGTGCATATCCTTTTTCTATTTAAGCACCATCATCTATTTCTGAAGCGTTACAAGAGATAAAGGAGGATAAACTCAACACTTTGAAACAAAATGTTAAGGATTGCCTCAGTTTATTGGATTCCACCAGTCAGCTAAATTTTGAGCAGTCGAGTATACATCCTGAAACCAAATGGCAAGTGGAACTCAGACAAGATAAGGTCTGTCTTAATTGACTTCTGTACCGTGACTTTGACATGGTAACACTGTAATAATAGATGTAGGGGTGGAGTCAGTGACCCTCTGGAAGTGGCTAGATGATGGTAGACTAAGAAGCTTAAGTATCAAAACTAGTAAAGCTTCTGTGCTTGAAAATGAAGGGTGTTGTATCTATCTGGCTCAGATCAATAGATCTGATGGAATTTTTGCTGCCAGTAGTTAGCTCACACTTGTTCTTCAGAGTTCATTCATTTCTAGTTTATTGGAGAGTTGAGAAAGTTGTAAAGGTCTTGTTAAGCATTGACTGGGAGAGTGTTAATCTAATGTACTATGTTGTGTAAAGCAAAAACCAATTAAAAATTTTCATTTCAGGTGCACCAGGATATATTTATGGTACCAGCGAAGCTCCTGGTAATCAGTGCAGAAAATGAGGAAATACTTTGCAAGTCTTATCCACAAAGTGAGTGTTGGAGCAACTGTGAAGGAGATTATTCTGCTTCAAAGGTGGGGAACCAGTAACCATGCAGATGTTGATGGCTTTGATCTCACATAAGCCCCAGCCAGGAGAGCTCATACACATGAATTACAGGAATTGTGTGACAGCGTCTAGAGGGCCATAGCTTCTTCTTCCCTGTTCTAGTACATAGGTGAAGATGGTTTGGCAGTGATCTTTATTCAAAGGCAATGCGGTTTTTGTTGGAATATCAAGAATCCATAGAACTTTATGCCATAGTTTTCATGGTAAGCCATAAAACCATGTGTGTTTGAGTCCATGAAATGGAGATTTTGGGGTTACCAGAAGCAGCTATATTTGATCCCTAGGCTTAACAAAGATGTACATTTGATATTTCCAGCTTCAGATCCTGCTAGATTTATGTGGATCCTGTGAATTCTAACATCTTGCTGTCATTAAAATGATTACAGATCCCTATGCTATTAGGTATTCTGCATAGTTATGATGCTAGCTGATGGGGGAGTGAGGTAGAATACCTTTATGCCAGTCTTGGCTTATGAGTAGTGTTATACTGATCCCCAGTGCCTTGTTACAAATTCAGGACAAAGCAAGGCATTTCAAAAACCGTGCTTAGATTAATCTAAGCCTTTGGCATTTCCAAAACCGCACTGAGATGGATTAAGCTATAATGTTTAATTGCAGATTCTTTCTCTTTTCTGAAGTTTGAATCTTAATGTGAGTTAGTGTTGATAAAATTAGGCTTTATGCATTGCTATGCATCCTGAGCTCCTGTGCTGGCTGTTAGAGAACTGTAGATTAAACCAATAAGGTTGTTGAAATGGATGGCTCTGGAGCATGTCCTTTTGGATGAGTTAGTATGGAAACTCCAGTCATCTTTTCTTTTTTCAGAGACCTATCAAATTGCTCCTGATACTAGTAGCACTCAAGATGATGACCGCAGTACTGTGTCCTTTTTCAGTGGTAAGTAGAAGTAGTTGCTTTTTGTGCTCTCATAAGCAGAGTAGCTGTTCTGTTGGCACAATTGGAAATTTCTCTGTAAGGGAAGGGAATATGATTCAGAAGTTTGTTGAGTTCTGCATTGCTATTTGCTGTTGAGCTTTTGCTGAAGTCAGAGAAAACAAAATGGTTAGGCTTCTGCATCAACAGTTGCCTTCCAGATGTTGTTGAACTTCAGTTGTCATCAGCTGCAGTGAATCTGGCCATTGATAAGGTAGGGCTCGGTATAGTTCGTCAGCTCAAGAGTTTCCCACTCCTGTTCTAGATATGGGGTACTTTTCCCATAGTATCTACAGAGGTCAGCATCTTTGTAATAATACTACGAAGAACTGCATTTGGTGGCCAACCATGTCAGCTTATGCATTGTAAACAAAATGGTCATTTTAGCCAATAATAGGGCACTAGTCTTAACACTGACTTTACTGAACTGATCATTATTAATTTGAAAAGTTGCAACTACCTATGTTTCTTAACGTATCTATTGAGAAACCTGCTTAAGTTAATGCTCTGTAAATAATTTCACAATCAGCTGATTTTCATGCAAATGTGATGTATTCTGCAACTCAATTGCTTGTGGGTGTAAGGATGAACCCTTATGTGATGAAGGCCTTGATGAGCACATTGAGAACTACAGTTATTTAGCATTCTAGAACAGCATGAAATTTGGTCATAGGTATTATTAGACAGTGGGAAGCCATTAGTTAATATATATAGGTGTAGGTTCTGGAGAGAGTGTGTAGGCAGAGTGTAAGTCACATAAAAGTAACTGTGCTATTGCTTGTCATCTCAAGGAATTCACTGGCTAGAATTCTTTTGGCGACATACGTACCTGCAACTTGGGGATACGTAATTGCAAGTCTATTTGAGTGGGTATGTTGTGTAAGGAGGTGTTCACTGCCTCCTTGTGCAATGTTGAAATACTGCCTCCAACATAGCTTTGGAGCACAGCTATGGAGCACTGCTATGTCAACTTACTGTCCAGAGGGGAAGTGAGAGGGAAATGCATTCAGACTTTACCCATTCCAGCTACAGTTCTGAAGACAGAGAAGAATACTGAGGTTAGTCTTCTGGATCTCTAGTGAGTTGATGGTTGTCCAGGAAGGCAACAAAAGTTATCTTGGGTCGAGAACACACGCACTGCCTCCCACCTGGGTTAGTAAATGGCCATGTCAGCACATCTGCCTTTAAGGAGCAGGAGCAGCACAGAACTGGGCCTGTGGAGTGTTACTCCCAGTGCAGCATTATGGTCATTATTAGTCCAGAATTCAGCACTGTTCTTGCTTTTCAACTTTTTGAAACTCATTTCCAGAAACACATTTTGAAGACCTCCTTGCCAGATCAGATTTCAGATGATCTTAGCAAAATTAGTCCTTTGATTTTGAAAGGCTTTCCATGATATACTATAATAAAGTTTAGGTGGGATAGTGGTTCTGTCCTACTTTGACAACAAAAGTTCTCTCTGTGCAAGAGGCAGCTTGCCAGATCTTTTCAATGGCTGAATGTCCATTGCTGTTCTCAATGAGAATGTTGACTTCAGGGCCTGTTCCTCTTCTTGGCGCCTGTTTGTGCAGGGAGAGTTAACTGCAATGCTCTTTTTACTAGCAGAATCTGAAAATTTGAATGGCTCCTTAGAAAATCCTTGGGATGTATTTCCAGCTATGACTTTGACCTCTTCCAGTGGTGAGTAACATCACAAGTTGACCATGAGCAAGATGATGCAAGCAGTAACAGCAACGTAGTACTAGTCGCAATAGTAAAAAATGCAGGGTATATTAATAGAAATATAGCAGCAAGATCATCAGAAGTAGTGTTTCAGATCTCTTCTGGACTAGGCAAGGCTAGAGATGGGGGAAAATAGTTGGACTCTCATTTTCTTATGGAAATACCCAGGGCATTTCTAAAGACATTATTAGTAAGTGTCCATTTTCTTATTCAAATGGTTTATGAGTGGAAACTTTTCTACCACATTCAGTCCTGACATTTAGAATGAAGGGGGAATGATTTCTTTTAAGTGAATCTGTTGTTATTTGTTGTCAAGTCAGCTTTGACTTATGGATATCCTTATGAACCAAAATTCTTTGTCATTGACTGCTCTGCTTAGGTCTTGCACAGTTAGAACCATGGCTTCCTTGATTGAATCAAAATACGGCACCTGTAGTGTGGTTGCACTCTTTTTCTTGCTGCAAGCACTCCTATCTTTTCCAGTCAATCACTTCTTCTTCTTCGTGGTCTCTGTGCCTCACACAATGGGATCTTCGTGCATGCGCAATAGCTTTCGGAAAGTTCTAGAGCTGAACAGCTTGGCGAGAACCCCTTCCCCAGTCGGTACTGAGCATGCTCAGCCCGCCAAGCCAACGGTCCCTCCTCAGTTTTCTTTCATCTGCCGGCGTGTTAACAGCAAACGGAAAGACCTCTTCAGTTGAGCAGTGTTTTCTTGTTTTTTCTTCTTACTCTTCTGGCTTCGTTGTTTCTTCAGACTTTGTGAGAACTCCCCCCTTGCTTCTTCTTATGTCTTTTTTGTTTAAATATTGTGTTTCGTGTTTGTTGCCGCAAGGTCGCACTTTCAGACGGGCATTCCGAGTGTCTCTTTTGCCTCGGGGAGGCCCACAGCATTCGGGCGTGTTCTGTTTGCAGGGAGTTCACAGCCCAGATGCTCAGGAACAGGGTTTCCAGATTAAAATCTTATTGTTGGGAGCAAGCCCTGAAGATTAAGGAACAGGCAGCTTTGATGGTGTTACTTTGATGGCTTCTCGTTCCTCTGCCGCTCCACGGCCTGCGGCCACATCCTCATTGGTATCGACGGCTAAGATATCGACCTCGACGGTACCGGGCTTGGTACCATTATCGACGTCCTTGCCTCCAGTCTCCTCTTTACCCAAGATTCCTAAGCTTACCAGGATGCTGATTACTTCCTCTTCGCAGGTGGCCCAGCCTTCTAAGCTCCTCACGACAGCTCAATGGAAGCGGTCCTCTTCACACCTTTCGGACTCCTCCTTGAAAGATAAGAAGGAGAAGCATTGATCTCCATATCTGGCGACTCAGTCGTCATGTCTTCCGACACCTCCTCTGGCTCAGCCTCCTCTGGCTACTGTTGATGAGGAAGGGCCTCCTGATCTTTCTTAGGATCAGGATGAAGCTCAGCTTCCAGTCCTGGTAGTGCCAACGTTGCTGGAACTGCCTTCTGGGGATCTGCCTTCTGAGAATCATCCGGCACAGCCTGAACCAGCTATGCAGGCTGCGACGCTTCCACCACATGCTCAGCCTGAACATGGGCTGGACCGTCCGAGTGCCTCCGACGCTGCTCTT